>JASAMV010005963.1:0-14719 GCA_030248065.1 Rhynchonema sp. JSB1_4
GCATAAATACGTATACAAACATATGTAAACATACATATATACACATACGTATATACATATACATATGTACGTGCATATGTATATACATATATACATGTACATATTGTACATAGATGTATTACATACATACATACACATATACATATGTATATATATACATGTGTGTACATACATATACACATACAGTATAGACGTCCTGGCAAATTGCGAGTGAGATATCAATTATTGGGTACCCTCATGCATAGCGGTACCCTGTCGCATCATCACTCAATTATTGGGTACTCAAGGTCGATCCTCGTGCGTGGAGCTCGTGGCAGTTCCTGTTGTTACGTTACACGTGTTAATTTATGGCAAGCAGATCTCTACACGTTAACTCATAGAGCACACATATCTATGTATATCCATAGCCGGTCCCCGCGGCGGCTGTAACGTCATTACGTCACCTGCTACTCCATAGGAAACAGCTGTTGTTATATGTCAACACATGTTAAATCATAGGTACCGCCTGGGCATACGTAAGGTAACTGTATACATGTACACATAGACTGTTCCTACGAACAGCTCAACGTAGACTTCAACTGTTCAACAGTTGCTCGAGATAGGTCAACTATTGAGTAATCTCATGGCCTGTCACTCATTTATTGGGCACACAATTACATCTCTTAGTTTTATAAATAGTATGTGTATGTGTATGTTTTATATGTGCGTGTGTGCATGTGCTTGTGCGTGTGCATATGCATGTGCATGTGCATGTACATGTGCATGTGCACGAGTGTGTGTGTGTGTGTGTGTGTGTGTGTGTGTGTGTGTGTGTGTGTGTGTGTGTGTGTGTGTGTGTGTGTGTGTGTGTGTGTGTGTGTGTGTGTGTGTGTGTGTGTGTGTGTGTGTGTGTGTGTGTGTGTGTGTGTGTGTGTGTGTGTGTGTGTGTGTGTGTGTGTGTGTGTGTGTGTGTGTGTGTGTGTGTGTGTGTGTGTGTGTGTGTGTGTGTCACTCTGTTACTAGGTACCGCATACCTACATGTGTTAGCTTTACCAATAATCTGTTCGAGAGAGGTCCATTACTGGGTACCCTCGTGCCATGCAACTCATTTATTGTGTACCACATACTTACGTGTGTTAGATTTAGCAATACATGTGTATGTATATGTGCATGAGCATGTGCATGTGCATGTGTATGTGTATTGCACTCAGTTACTATGTACCACATACCTACATGTGTTAGCTTTACCAACGGTACCCAATTGTTAGATTTAGCAATACATGTGCATGTATATGTGCATGAGCATGTGCATGTGCATGTACATGTGCATGTGCACGAGTATGTCTGTGCGTGTGTATGTCACTCTGTTACTAGGTACCGCATACCTACATGTGTTAGCTTTACCAATAATTCGTTTGACGTCAGCTGTTCGAGAGAGGTCCGTTATTGGGTACCTTCGTGCCATGTCACTCATTTATTGGGTACCACATACTTGCGTGCGTTAGATTTAGCAATACATGTGTATGTATATGTGCATGAGCATGTGCATGTCCATGTCACTCAGTTACCAGGTACTGTGTACATCTGTTAGCTTTACCAATGGTACCCAATTATCTGTCTCACGTTATGTGCACGTGCATGTACATGTGTATATCACTAAATTACCAGGTACCACATGCCTATATGTGCTGGAGTGTGTGTGTATGTACATGTGCATGTGCACTGGCGTCAGCTGTTCGGGATGGGTACAGTGCCGCTCGTTTATTGGGTACCACACACTAACGGATCCAGGACGGGAGCGTAGACCCCCTTGGTCGACACCATTTCAATATGCCACTAGTAACCCCCGACCTGTCAAAAAAGCAATTAATCGTGGCGTCCGAGCCGTTCTGCATGTGTATGTGTATATGTATGTGCATGTGCATGTGCATGTATGTATGTGCTTGTCCGTGTGAATGTGCATGTACATGTGCATGTTAATGAGTATGTGTATGTCACTCTGTTACTGGGTACCACATACTTATGTGTGTTAGCTTTACCAATCAATGATTGATGACTTGTTTGACAGGTCGGGGTGGCAGCTGAAAAATGGGACAAAAAATCCTGAATTTCCCTGATTGTCCCTGATTTTTCAAGGAAAGTACCCTGATTTTCAAGGAAAATCAACTTTTTGTCCCATTTTTTCGGGTGCCACCCCGACCTGTCAAAAAAGCAATTAATCATTGATTGGAGGTGGTTCCCCCGGAACCGGAACTTGGAACCGCACGACCCCCCTCCGTCGGAACCGGAACTTGGAACCGCATGGTGCTCCCCCGACCTGTCAAAAAAGCAATTAATCATGGCTTGGGAGTGGTTCTGTATACCTCACGAGAACTGTCGTGCATTCCATGGCACACAATAATGCCCTCCGTCTGCAGATCTTGCACTGTCGGTTCCTGTTTGCAGAACAACTGTTCCAGATCCAACGCGAAAGCACCTTCGCGACGCATGACTTGCATGCCAATTCGCGCGAACTCCTTGAAGTGCTCAACATCGGTCACCAAAATTTTCTGGGTGATCGTGCCCAATGGTGACCGGTTGCGAGCTGCACGGCATAATGCGCCAGTTCTGGTGAATAAAACACCACTGGATCGCCGTTGTCTTCCATCGCTTTCGCACCAAATTTCTTCGCAACCAGACCATTCACGATAGCACCGAGGTACTTGTCTGGATTTGACTGCCCCATGTATGTCGCCACATTTTTCAGCTCGGCGACTTCCTTCGCAATCACGGCTCCATTCACTTCCTTTCGGGTGCCTTGCACATACAATTCACGTTTGTCCGAAAACAGCTTTGTCTTGCCTTTGTACATTAGGCTGATCGGACTTGGGTGCACGGTCTTGTCATCACGCTTCGCGCCACGGTATCCCGTGCGCTGCGGATACAACGTCGCCATTGGATGGTTCGGAATTCGCAGGTTGTAGGGCGAGTAACGCGGACTCAGCACCTCACCAACCGACAACAGTTCGCCTGCATGGTCATATCCGAACAGGCCCTTCGTAGGCACTGTAAACGGTTCGGACTGATTGATGTCCAACGGATATTCATCCAACAATTCCTCATCCTGCACTTCGGGCACATACGACGAGGCCACATGTTCCCGACGGAATGTGTAGCGCTCATCGATAAGACTATGCGTGCGTCTTTCGGTTTGTGGTCGTTGGCCAATCCAGCCCATTCCAAGTCTGTGCCATGCACCAAACGACCTTTCATCTTGACTTTTTCGAGATAGTCCAGTCGGCTCTGCTTGTTTGCCAACCAATCCTTCTGTATTCCATCCGGCTGGACTGACTTAGTGGGCAATGGCATTTTCATAACGTCAACCTCAGGCTGACAGAGCCCTGCTCTACCTTATTAGGCCGATGTTGCATGATTCTTGTACAAAAAGTGCACCATGCACACAAGAATGACGTCAACTTTTTAGCACCGTATCCCGGCAACCTGGCTGGGCTGACAGAGCCCTGCTCTACCTTACTAGGCCGATGTTGCATGACTCTTGTACAAAAAGTGCCCCATGCACATAAGAATGACGTCAACCTTTTAGCATGGTAACCCGGCAACTTGGCTGGGCTGACAGAGCCCTGCTCTACCTTATTAGGCCGATGTTGCATGATCCTTGTACAAAAAGTGCACCATGCACATAAGAATGACGTCAACCTTTTAGCATCGTAACCCGGCCACCTGGCTGGGCTGACGGAAACCTGCACTACCTTATTAGGCCGATGTTGCATGATTCTTGTACAAAAAGTGCACCATGCACACAAGAATGACGTCAATCTTTTAGCATAGTAACCCGGCAACCTGGCTGGGTTGACAGAGCCCTGTTCTACCTTATTATCCCGATGTTGCATGATTCTTGTACAAAACGTGCACCATGCACATAAGAATGACGTCAACTTTTTAGCACCGTATCCCGGCAACCTGGCTGGGCTGACAGAGCCCTGCTCTACCTTACTAGGCCGATGTTGCATGACTCTTGTACAAAAAGTGCCCCATGCACATAAGAATGACGTCAACCTTTTAGCATGGTAACCCGGCAACTTGGCTGGGCTGACAGAGCCCTGCTCTACCTTATTAGGCCGATGTTGCATGATCCTTGTACAAAAAGTGCACCATGCACATAAGAATGACGTCAACCTTTTAGCATCGTAACCCGGCCACCTGGCTGGGCTGACGGAAACCTGCACTACCTTATTAGGCCGATGTTGCATGATTCTAGCACAAAAAGTGCACCATGCACATACAACTGACGTCAACTTTTTTTAGCATCGTAACCCGGCAACCTGGCTCGCATGACAGAGCCCTGCCCTATCTCATTAGGCCGATGTTGCTTGATTCTTGCACTGCGTACAAGGCTTCTGTGCATCAACTGCACCAGTACCCAACGTTCACCAGGCTTCTGTACAACTGCTCCACTGCCCTACTGTTTACAATGGCTTCTGTGCACGAACTGCGCTAGTAACCAACCGTTCACCAGCTTCTGTACGCCAACTGCTCAACTACCCATCTGCGTACAAGACTTCTGTGCACCAACTGCACCAGTGCCCAACCGCCTACTGGGCTTCTGCGGCCCATCTGTACTAGTTCCCAGCTGTATCCGAGGCATCTGTGCACCAACGGTACTGGTCCCCCGCCGTTTAGTGGGCCTCGCTGCCTGGACGGACCTAGATTTTGGGCAGGCAGCCAACAAATGCCTGGATGGACCTAGACATTGACTACGCGCTGGCCCACTGCCTAGACGGACCTAGATTTTGAACAAGCTGCTGAGAGTGCCTAGATGGACCTAGACATTCTCGCATGCGAGCTGTGGAAAGGTCTGGAAAGGTCTGGAAAGGTCCGGAAAGGTCTGGAAAGGCATTTATATACTTATACATATGCCTACAATTGCCTGGGACAGACCTTTCCAGACCTAGACATTGGATTTTTCCCTGTGAAGTGGCGGAAGCATACCCTAACGGCTCGTCATGACGTTCTCAATGCACACACGCCTCCTTGTGGGTAGATCAAACTCGGCTCGAATAACGGCGGTGCTGGTGCAGGACACGGTCAGACTGGGCGTCGCGTATTCTATGAGCAGTTTATCACGCTCGGTTGACCAGCGAATGTCAGTGAAAAGCCTGCAAGTTAAAGAAGGAAGGGTTTGCCCCGGTCTGTCTGCGCAAACATTACTGTACTCAGTGCACGCAGTTCACTACGTGTGCCCTGGCTATGTAAAGATGAGACGAAATTCTGTTTACACACAGTGATGTCACAGCTCAGTTACACTGGTTGGGGCGAGAGGCGTTCGCACTCACTGCGCTTCTATGCCCTCGCTATGCATAGATGTGACGAACTCCGTTTGCACTGTCTGCGAATGCACACTGGCTATGCACGAACGTGGTGTAGATATTTCTGGCATTTATTTCGGGACGCTAAACCTTATCTAAAGCTTAATTACCCAAATTTAGTCTGAAAACATTTTGCTAGTAACCCGAGTGTTCCCAGGGGAGTCGTTCAATGACCAACCTTGGGTATATGTGCACTGCTCCCAAGAAATAAATGTGAGACCCACCGAAACTGCAGACTTCGTCGGAAGAAATTCTCGGCCGTGACGGCAGCGATTGGTGGTGGTACGATGGCGCCTTGTAGCGGGTCAAAAGGCAGGGAGACCTTGACCCCATAGGGATACACACAGTTAAGCTGGCTCAGTGTTTCGGCGAACGATCGTAGGTTGTCGTACTCTAAGCGACCGCTACGTCCCAACCGCACCACAGCAGGTAATTTTCGTCGAAAAGTTTGCAACGTCTGGTGATTGTACATAGTTGGTCTTCAGAAATAATTTGAGAAGGAATTTTGCAAATTTCTTGGAAAAGGAGTGGGTGTTTTTGTATGTCAACTGCTGACAGATGGGTGGACATATATGAACTTGCCTAAAGATCACTTTGAAGTGTACGTCTCGTGTAGGACTTGCGTATGTTGCTTTTACCGTACCCGTGCCCGAACCAGGGTTGAAAAATTAACTAGCGAGCTTTTTTTTAAAAAAAACAAATTTTGTCCAGAAAAGGGTGTTGTGTTTCAAGATGAAGGAAATCGATAGAAGGTATTTTTCAAAAATTGAAAAAAAATTTGTCTGACACTAAACATCTGGTAGTAGCGTACAAATGCAACTGCCAGACGGACTTTAATGGTGGCTAAAGCATTGAAATCGGCGCCCAACATATTTTAATACCTCGAGTGTAGCCTCGCGTTTTTGACAAAATTGACATCGAAAAAGACCATTTTGAGCAACTTTTTCGTTCAAACAGACAAAATCAGAAAATTTATAAAAATTTAAAATTAAGAGCTTTTTTGAAAGAACCCCGGTCTGAACACATCAACTTGTGTACTCTCTTAATGCCGTGGGTCTGTCAAAATACCGTAACCTTTTAACCATCAAGTTGTATTTGTGTCAGATTTTTTTCCCGACCGTTCAAGGTCAAATTGTTGCGTTATCGTACGGCCCGAGCTCGCCCGGTCAGCCAATCTCTCATCCCAGTTTAGAAAGCGAGTTTGCTTTTGCGGGAACCATAAAAGATAAATCACCTTCAATTAACACCCGGCGAGCCCCAGGTATTTTGAGCTGGGGCCCGCTAGCAGCTGCCCACGCTCGTTGACAAATGTCAGTCAAACGCTGGGCGTTACGCTGCAGCGTGCTTGGTGCCTGCCCCTCATCACCATAACTTCAGAAAAGTTGTTTACAGACTAAAAAATTAATCATATGCAAACAATCAAAGTACGGCGCTATTGTAAAAGAATTAAGGGCGTACCTGGAACAAAGTGGGTTCAAAAGGCCCTGCGAAATAATGTACCCCCCCAGGTAGCCAAAACCAGTATGCGGAACATTACAGAATTCATGCTGCAGTGTATGTTGCGGTTTTTTGATACACTGCCTGAAAAACAAACGTTGGAGGTAGTTAATTTTGTTTTAAATGAGTTCAATCTACCACCGTGCAACGAGCCCTTCTGGGCAGGAGATCCGCACTCTGAACACGCTTATCTGGAATTCCCATTAGATATCATTTGCAAAACACCAATCCACTCAGAGACACCTACGTGTAGCACACAATCGACCACCCAGGCTGGACCCAATTACATAGAGGCTGTTTGGCAACCAGCAGCTGGGCAAACAGAGAAGGCGGGTGTGGGTTCCGGACAGACACAAGACCAGGTTATAAACGATGAAAACTTTTTCACTGAAGCTTTCTGGGAGAAGCTTGGCACGGCCGAATTTCACCCCGCGTACAATCAAGATGTGTGCTATGAAAGCACCAGCAATTCCATTCCCTCGCCCTGAACACACACACACACACACACACACACACACACACACACACACACACACACACACACACACACACACACACACACACACACACACACACACACACACACACACACACACACACACACACACACACACACACACACACACACACACACACACACACACACACACTGATGTAGCTGGGCGGGGCCGTCAGTGTGCGGCGGCCAATCAGATTACGGAGCTGGAGGCACGTTGGCCGCGCGTGTACAGTAGTGGTGAAAAGTTGGCTGACACAACGCTATTGTGTTGGTACACACCGTGCGGAGATAGGAGATAACATTTCAACAGCGGTAACGGACAATGGAGCGAGGCGATTCCGTTCCGGTGGACCCTCCTCAGGACGGTGAGCGACTTTTTGAACTACAGTAATGTTGCTTGAGGCAAGTGTGCGTTACCGGTTAGGTAGGTAAAGAACTTTTATACCGTGGAGCACTATTGAAATAATGCGAGTTTTCAACGGAACGGTGGGAGTCTTTACTAACAAGCTCAAAACCCCACTTCAGCGCTGACCCTAGATCACAGACAAATACCCGTGATTTGCAGGCAAGGCAACAAAGTCGAAACGAAGCCGTCCGCCGCCGACAAGTGGCGTTGAGGCTGGTGAGTCGGGACAGAGCGGGAATCATCGGGTTGTTTTCACCACTCTGTTCGTTTGCGACGACAAGGAACTGATTCCTGAAACCAGACAAACAGGGCAGCGAATTGTAGACTCGACAACGCCACCAACCGAGCGTGTCGTGGGTGAAGAGCACCGAACAGCACAGCCAAAAAAAAGGAAACGAGCGAGGAAGCAAGGTAGCGGTTTTCGGATAATACCTAAATATTTAAAAACAAACATTGATCAGGTTCAATTTCACCTGTACACAGCAGATCGGAACTGCCTTTTAAAAAAAACACCGAAACAATTAAGTAGGGCACTTGCTGTCGACATGAGTTAAACTCAACTGGTTGGTGCCTGCATCTTGTAGAAATGACCATGGTGACAACGACCGACGTCGAAAGCGGCAACATGGCGCGCCTGCAAATATCACATACGAAACCGACGCGCGCGAAGAAACCAGCAAGCGGTCAAAAAAGCAAAGGTGACTTCCTGTATATTATTGTTGTACCCGTAACGACGGGTCGCTTAAATACAGAACAGGGTTGAAAATTACGGGAATGGAAAATGCAAAACCCGAACATTGACAGACAGGCACAGACAACACGCTATCAGAAACTAGATGGATTTATTTTTCATTTCTGTAATTTTCAACCCTGTTTTGCATTTGTTTTCATGTCCGTAAGCCACACACACCCGGTCTTATAATTATGCTTCTTCCACTTATCTACATATTATTAAATTGGTGCCGACGCAATAAACGAACTAAGGCGGGTTGCCGGTAAGGATCATTTTCCGGTAAGTACCCAACAACCGGAATCTGAAAGTTGTAAGGCGGGGTGCCGGTAAGGATCATCCACTGGTGGGGATCACAAATAGAGGTCGGGTGGTACCCAAAAGCCGGAATCTGAAAGTTGGTAAAAAATCTGACATGTAGACAGGAAAAAATTTATTCGACTTTCCGGCTAAATTATCTAAATACACAGCAAAATAAACACCAAAATGCTACTGAGGCTTGGTTTCATGAAAATTTTTCTCGGCAAGGCTGGATTTAAAAAAGGTAAAAAAAATAAAAAATTTTTTTTTTAAAAGTTTTCCACTTTTCCGGTTTTGAAAATTAGTAGAGTACCTGCTACATTATTATTTCACAGCTTTTTGGTGTAAAATTCATGTTTTTGTACATATTTCTGATTGTTTTTCCTCTCAAAGCCGCATGTGGTGCTTGTATGGAGAATTGGGGTTATGCGGCTGTTTGTATGTAACGTGACTGAAGAAATATACCACTTTTTACCTTTCGTGCGACACACCTAGCCAGGCTAGCCCAGCGTGAACTAACATCACCGCGTTTCGTAAACACAATCAAATATGGTTACAAATGAAAGAATTCGACGATATTTCACACTGGGAACCAAATTTTCGTTGTCCCACAAAAAAGGGATAAATCTTAAAAAGTTTTAAGAATTCAAAAAAGTTTTTGTCAATCCAACCCAAAACCCGATAGCCTGGTCGATAAGAAAAATCGTTCATTAGATCCAGTTGGGTGGCAATCGTCAACTTTCGTATAAGTTTTTATGCCGTTTTTCTAGTTTTTTGCGCTAAAAAAGGAATTGTGATCAGTAGGGGGCGCTCATTTTGCAAATACCGTTTAAAAGGAATTCAAGCCTACCGTAGGGCTCGCATCGCCGGAAATACGGCGACCTGCATTTTTGTCACTGAACTGCATAATTCTTGGAAAAAACCTCTTGCCTACCAAGGGTTGTAGTCGTAGTGGTGAAGGTCTGCCCGGCGATTTTTAAAAAAAAATTTTTTTTATTTATTTTTTTTCAAATTTCGTTCCAAAGGCTAAAATTTGTTATTTCAAAATTGCGAAAATTTCTCTGTTTTTGCCTAAAAATTGCTAGCATTGACATCGTCTGACCCTACCATGGTCGGTTTTGTGTGGCATCTAGACATGGCGCACACACTCTCATATGATTGGGTGGGCATTTATTTATCCATGCCCCAAACGCGAATGGAGTGATTCGATATAATATTCATTCTAATTTCACACTAAGTGCAGCTTATTTACATTGGTCATGTACCTAGACATGATAATTTCACCAAAATTCCCATCGCACCCGCGCCACATGGAGAAGGGTGCGGGTGTGTACCTAACCACGGTATCGACCATCGGAGAGTATGGTTTTCGTAACACCTGTGCTTGTGTGCGCTTAGAACACCTTATATAACAAAAATACTCCTATTTTGTACTTGGTCGTTCATTTTTATCGTGTTGAGCAGTATCTCGCTGGAATAGAAAAAAATTGGAATTAAAAAAAAATTTAAATTGGGCTCGAATAAAAATTTTTTTTAACCACCGGATCTCCCTATGGTCAATTTTTTCTGACAGATAAATAAAGGATTTGTTTGTGCCAGAGAACGGACGATTCTTACTGACAGTCCGCCTTAGGGAACCTCTCGTTTAGATACAAACATGCAAATACCCGATTTTCATTCAGCCGCCACACCATCGGCAGGTGATTCTTACTGGCACCGTGTGTTAGAAATTCTTGGCTAGCGGGTGTTGATGTTGATAGTAAAATTCTAAGATACACAATTTCTTTTGAAGGGGTTGCGTCGACGGCGAATGCAACCGCAGTTTATCTGGAGAACAAGTATCGCGCAGCCGGTCAGGGCAGTTCCCGGGATGATGACAGCGAGGAACCAGGTAGGTTGCGGTCAGACAAAGGTGACCTGGCAATTGAACAAAACACGCTTGGGCGAGACTAGAGCTCTTATTTTGTCCCACCGGCTCGGGCTTGGGGCTTCATTTGGTGTTCAAGTCTATTTGTTTTTAAGTTCTGCTCTTTTGAGCTCTGCTCAAAGTGGTCTTGCCCCAGCATGCTTTGCTCCGCCAAGACAAAGTCAGTTCCGGACCGTAAAACATCGCGTCTGCTTCCAGGATTTCGCTGGGCCCTGAGTCAATCGCTCTCCCCCATCATTGGTGAGTCCAATTTCATACTTGGGATAGGAATGGAGGTAGTTTTTGACTGGGATCAAAACAATTCAAGTGGGGGAGGAGGGTGACCATGACCAACACTCACAATTGTATATTTGGAAGGAAAGGCGCCTGTCCAAACACTTGAAGCGTGAATGTGGTTTCTGATCGTAGTAGAAAATTAGTGACAAAATGTAAGAAAATTTGATGCGACTGCATTTCGTTTCGTCGTCAGACTTATGTGACCTACACTGAGGAGGGATACAAAGAATTAACCGAAGTTAAGACCAGACCAAACTGGTGTACGTATGGAGAAAAAATTTTAAACAAACGTTGGGCTCATTGCAGAGGAAAATGTGAGCGCGACCATGACCGGGCCGTGCTACACCATGGCCAGAAGCGACACAGGTGGGCCAAAGTTTGACCTTTGCCTTCGGAACTGCGGCTATCAAGGGCGGTAAAACGGCTATCAAGGATCTGACCACAACATTTATGCAGCAACGGCGACGCAGAGCGCAACGGCAACGGGAGTTGAGGTGCCCGAACCCGATGCGTACTCGTCGGTCAACGTTCACCCAGCATTAGCGCTAAGCTGGGGTAGCGTGGGGCTGCCCGCCAAGGAGGAGTGAGTTGGGGGAAAAATTTATGGTGATGCTGGCTGAAGTTATAACGGAATGTATGCCGCATAGTTAACAGTACGGGCACATGCGTATGTGGGTGTACATTCAGCCGGATACCGCTGGCTTTGTGTTTGTACATATACATTCCTGCCAGCATTGGGTAAAAATGCCCCTGTGTTTTAATTAGCGCAATGCACATCCATTTGGAAGAGCATGCACGTACACACATGCAATTGCGTGTCACTGAATGTAGCATATCATTGCATGTTGTGCATACGAACACCCAAAGCCTTGTTTTGATGTTGCAACAAACCGAAAGATATAATATCTTGATGGTGAAGCGCATTGAAGTAAACTAGTTGGCGCTATAAACAAAAGGGCAAATGTGAACGCAAAGTCACCACATGGGTGGTCAGCAGTTACGGATGTGCGTGTTTCAGTGACGTGCAATTTGCAGGTCCATCAGGTGGATCCAAAAATGTTGTGTATATTACAGATGTGCCCCAGGAGAAAACGCCCTCGCGCGTAGCCTGATGACAGTCATCAACGCACTACTGCCCATGGATCGTAGGCTGTTGGCGTTGGCATTATATTCGAGTGACCAATCACCCGGTTTACGGGGCGACGGCTACATGCTACTGGTTGCGAACGTGATCGAAGGCGTGCGTGGTGGAACCTGTGTGACGGCATTCGTCGGCCATATTATAGAAAGGCGAGGTCCGTCGACAATTGGGCTAATAGTGGAGGTAGGTGCCATTCGAGCGACAGTAGACGTAAAAATGTATCGTAACTCCAACGTACAAAAAAACCCGAGGTCGTTTTACAGCTGTTGGAGGCGGTTGGTGAGGGCGTTCTCGGTGCGTATCTCGCAACACACTTGCGACAGCAAGTTGTGTCGCTGAAGTGTCGCTGCTTATGCGAAGGGCGGGCCCGAAATTTGGTGGCACGCGCGGCATTCGAGACAATCTTGAAATTCATCCGTTCACATTGGGCCGAATTCAGCACGCGACAAGAAGGTGAGTGCACTGTTGCTCTCTCTTGTAGTACATAATTTGACCTGGTTGGCAGTGTCGGATCGGATTCCGGGTTTTCATCGGACGAAAGGGCTGCTTTATCGTCTATAAGAAACGCAAAAGCAAATATGACTAAGCTGCATCCGTTCGAGTTTTGTGCACAGCTGTAGCTGGGGCCTCGGGATTGTACACCGTACGTTTTGCAGGTGAACAGCAGTGCACCGTTGGGCAGATATGGAACGACGAAGGAAATCGTAGGCGTGTAATGATGGAAATGAGTCCTGGGGAGGTTGTCGACGTGATGCGAGCGGTTGAAGTCGGGGCCGAGCAAGAGAACATCGGTATGCTGATGTTGGACCAGGACTTGACACGAGACAGAGAACCGCGTGTGTTCCTGACACGGGCCTTGTTTCGCAATGAAACAATTGCGATGATGTTGAACGTATGCAGTGGACCAGTGGGAAAATAGGCCTGTGTCAGGAACAGACGCGATTCTCTGTCACAATCCAATATGGTGCTGATCGTACAATGGCTATACTCGAATCCACACAAAAAAAAAATTTCCTGAATAGACAAGCCAGGAAGGGCACAGCCAGATAATAATGTTGCTTGTTTATTTTCAAATGAAAATGTTTCGTCATAAATAGAAGCAAGCTGGTCAGGGCGGTTGAGTACGGCCATTGTACGACAATATTGTATTCTATTACGTAAGTTAGTAGGGGAGGTTGTCACTCGGCCCCGAATACCGTAACCCGCCGCGGGTGAGGTTGTTGCGAGACCCACTGTTTACTGAGCGTTGCTTATCGGTACGTGTATTAGCGACAGCAAGCTAGAAATTGTCATCGTGATCTCCAAAACTTCGAAATGTTGGTTGGTGTCGCGCTAAGGAGCAAAACATTGATGAAAACCAAGACGTTCTCGCAGACCAAAATTCGGGGCTGAGTGGCAACTGCCTTTAACCACGACTATGAATGGAGTGGGGCACGAGCTCGATTTCGGGCCCGGCTGTAAACGAGGAAGTGTTACACGTTGCAAGAAACAGCATGTGAGTGGGAGGGCCGCCTTCGAAGTGGGGCTCGTGCTGTTCTTTTCCCACAATTATCTGAGCCATATTACCCCATGTGCCCTAAAGACAATTAGTTGTGAGGTGTACAACAAATTCACTGTCTCTTATCCGTTGTGTTTTTTTCGCAGTTTTCTTCGGTCTGTACCAGTGAGTTGGGCTCTAAAAGTTGTGAAATGTGCGACAGATGTAACGTCGGTTTTTGAATTTTATGTTGTTATGTTGTTTATGTTGAACGTTATGTTGTGTACTTTCAAATTTTTCTTTGGTCTGAGCCGGTGAGTGAAGCTCTATGGGCTGTGAAGTGTACAGCAGATACCTTGTCCATTTTTTGTTGTTACGGCTTGCATTGCGGAACAACGAAAGTTCATGAGAAAAAACTGATATATTTGTTTTTGCGCTTTTTTGAAAACTTTTTTTGGAAAAATGTACGATCCTGTGTGCCGTTATGCCAAAAAGCAAAAAACTGTCCAAAAAAATTGTGCTGTGCTATGGGTGTTTGTTACATGATATGTACAAAATGTAGCATATGGGTAATCACTTTTTATCATAACCTGGCTTACTTTTTTTTTATCAAACAGTGACTTATGTTCAAAATTTTCTTCGGTCTGTACCAGTGAGTTGAGCTCTAAAAGTTATGAAATGTACAACAAGTGTAACGTCGGCGTTTTTGATTTTTGCCTGCTATGTTGTGGACTTACAAATTTTTCTTTGATCTGTGCCGATGGGTGATGGGTTGTGAAATGTATATGGGTTGTGAAATGTACAGCAATTGCCTTGTCTATTTTTGTTGTTACGGCTTGCGTTGCGGAACAACGAAAAATTTTTAAGAGAAAACTGCTATATTTGCTTTTGCAATTTTTTGAAAATTATTTTGAAAAATGTACAATCCTGTGTGCCATTATGTCAAAAAAGCAAAAGTGTCCAAAAAATTGTGCTGTGCCATAGATGTTTGTTATTTGTTATGTACAGAATGTACCATACGGGTAATCACTTTTTATCATAACTTGGGTTACTTTTTTATCAAACAGTGATTTTTGACATACCGCCCAGACCAATAAAATAGATAATAGTGATGACGAGCA
>JASAMV010005964.1:0-71683 GCA_030248065.1 Rhynchonema sp. JSB1_4
TTACTACCCGTTTGAACAGTTGCATACTCTGCAGGCCGGGCGCGCTGGATCAACGCAGTCTTGAGCACGCGATTTCTGAACCCACTTGCCAACGTCAGCTACGGCACCTACCTCATACATCCGCTACCAATCATCGGAGCCCTTCTGTCCGGCTCCTTCCCGTATTGGTGGGTGGGTCATGGTGTACATGCAATTCATGTGAGTTTTGTTTGTCCGCATAAGGTATGTAGGTGTAATTTGGTTTCGAGGTGTTGAAATAAAACTTTGTTCAACATACCGCCAGTGGATTAGGATTTGCCCCCTGTGTATTGACACCACAATATTGTCAGGTACTGGTGCACTTCGTGTTGAGCAGCATACTTGGCCTTCAACTGGCATTGGTGATCGAATATCCGGTATTGAATCTCGAACGAATCTGGTTGCAAGCTCACCGCAAACTCCCTGCGACTATCAAACCGTCGGAAGTGTCATTGGACAGTACGCAAACTGTCGTCTGATCATAAACTGTGATACTTGTTCTATTTTGTGTATTGATATTTGCCATTTTGGTAGGAACCGATATAATGCTAGAATTTCAAACAGTGCTGTACAAAACATTTGCCGCGTGATCGCTCCGAAGTAAGTAAAAAACGTTAATGGCCGCAGTATGAATATAGTAACCTCGTGCAAGCAAACACAACAGAATCTGGGAAACTCACTCTCTGACGTCATCCCAGTTATTCAAGTACATACTGCATTGCTGAGAATTACACCATTGTCATTCATTTGCATCTTTATCAACGACAACAGCAACAGCAATTGCCTTAGCTGCCATTTCCAATCCCCTGAAACATCATGATCCGAGCGCATCGCCGCCTGTTCGTGCTGCTGCTGGCAGTCGGTGCGATCACACTCACAAAACAACAAGACTCGAACACAAGCTCCAGTTAGCTACTGAAACATTGAGTTTTTTGCTTTTTTTGTCCATGGGCTTTAATGTCTTGTATAACAAACTTGACCGACTGCAATTCAGCTGCATCGACGCCGAAATCCTCTGCCGAAAAACCGCACGACAAGCACGTTCATTTCAAGATGTTCGGTTTGTCGCACTGTATTTGATATACTTGATAAGCACTGACACGAAAAAATTGTCTGGAGATCGGAACTGTTTCTTGGTCATTTCACTAAGGCGCTGTTTCGACCGAGCACATGTAAAAGTTGTTTATTTTGCTGGCTGTGAACAACTGTGATGCTCATAGTGGCTTTCAGTGGAAATCTTGAAACTCAAGGCGAACGTTACAATGCCCCCGTTTGCAGAGGGTCGCAGTGACTGCATCGCGGTGTGGGTGCCATTTCTGTACGGCATTATATTCCCACTGGTGATCACCACCCAGGTGTGTCTGCCGGTCACCTATTGGTGTTGGCGTCGGAAATACAAACACGAGACACCTGAACCAAGCGAACAACAACCGTCACCTGGCACTAAAACGTCACAACCGGTTAGGGGTTGTGAGACATCATTGATGTGCCACGCTCAAACATAAATTTTGTTACTTTGTTTTCTTAACATTCGGAATTCAAACTTCTCACAACTTGAGTTAGGTACGGTGATTTTGGTTGGCTATTTCGACCTGCTTAAGCAGACTATCGGCGAACCAGGTCATTGTCAGTGTGAATGCTCAAGAAAGCCACGTAGCCCCAAAAACCTCGGTGAGCCGTTTTTATGTTCACACAAAAATCACTGCTGGTGCAAACACACAGAGTTCGACTGCGGCAGTGCACTCCCGACCTAAACGTATTGAATAAAAGTGATGTGTGACACTTTTTGATTGTTTTGCATTTTTCTCTCAGGTTGAAGCTGAAAAGCCCGGAGAGCAAGACCAAGACCAAGTAAAGACAGCCAAAGGATTTGACGAAGAGGAAACATCGGAGAGCCAACCGAAATCTTCTGCGAAGAGTCAAGAGTCAGATTTGAAAAAGCCGGGGACAAAGAAAACACCGCCAAAAAGTCAAGAGTCGAGCAAGAGTAAAAGCAAAAGCCAGAGGGGCTGGTTTGGAAAGGACAAAAAGCACGACGAAAAGAAAGACGAAGCGAAGAAAGAAAAGTCCACGCACAAAGCGCCGCCAGCGAAAGCAGATAAATCACCAGGAAAAGGAAAGGACAAAGGTTTCACCTGATGACCAATCCGCACTTTTTTTCATTGTCTTAATCTATTAACAATTATTTTAAATGTGTAATTTGTTACAGGTGCAGGCGAAAAATCCCATCACCTACCAATCGACCACAAAAAATCACCCGAAGGTTCGAAGTCGAAAGTGGAGAAATCGGTCGGCGGGGAACCGGGGCCGGGAGTTGAATATTCGCTGGCGCCCGAGGAACCCGGTCACAACAAGTTCATTTCCACATACGCCAGGCCAGGCAAGGGACCAAAGTGAACCATACAATACAATGCTTGAGACAAGCACTGGTTGATTGATCGACTGATTATTGATTGAAACAGCGCACAACATGCATTCAGCTAAAACGCAAAACCTATTCTATCGACGCTACACTTTCAACTTTGCAAAAAATAAATGTAACAATTCGGCAGACTCATAACCACACAAAATAAAGCATTGAATAAAACTGACTTATGACGTGAATATGCGAGGATGGGCAGCGCACCAAAAGGCACTTGAAAAGTTGAACCGCCTCACTGGTTCATGTGATTACACCATGCATGAATAAAACAAAACTAGGGTGAGGTCACGTCCGATTCCCGATTGCAATTTGCTTTTTCATCCCGTCTGAGAACCGGAGTAGGCGCTCGGCCAAAATAAAAAAACGGGAAAGCGGCGTAGCGGCGCCAGCGCAAGAAGGAGTTCTTCTTGGCCCTTTCCCTTTACCGTTTTTAGGGGTTAGAACGGAACGGAAATTTGGTCCCCCTTCGATTCAATTGACGGTAACGGCACTTCTTCGCAGCGCAAGTGACGATTGACGAACGGATAGAACGTCGACGTCCATCGAGTTCGAGAATTGTAAATGACGACGTCATCATCGGCGACCGACGCGCTCGGCGTCCAATCGGCCTCGGCCAGCGCCAGCGGGGGCATTTCGGCCGCGCTCAGTGATTCGTGTTTGGTACATCGATTGTCATACAACGACGATGGAATGCTGCTCGACGCTGATGCGGCCCAAACGTTGGTGGTATCATGCAGCATTGTTTCTTTTTGTGTTCATACTTACCGTATTGTCGGAAATAGAACCCCCAAAAATGGACCCCCCAATAATAGAACACCCCCTAAATTGGACCGAGTGAAAAAATACAACCCCCTCCCAAATAGAACCCCCCAATAATAGAACCCCATCCTCAACTCGTGCGGTACCCCCCCACATAGCGATATGGTAAGGCTTTTATTGTTGTATTAAACGTAGTTTGCATCGTCATTGATGACATAATAAGGCAAATAAGTGAAGATTCAACACCCATAAACACAATTATAGAGCATAACATCCATCTAAAACCTTTTTCGTAAGTGATTTTTTCAGATTTGGGTGAGTGAAAAAATAGAACCACCCAAAAATTGACCCCCCCAATAATAGAAGAACACCCCAAATTGACCTCAGCAGTGTAGTTCCTGGTCCGGAGGGAAACAGGCGGTACCCTTTTTTCGGAGGGGGAACAGACGTACCCACCTGGGGGGACGGACCCGGAAGGGGGGAGGGAGGACCCAAATTTGGAGAAAAGTCATTTTTTGAGGTCGAAAATTTGGCTCATTTTTGCCCCTTTTAGGAAAAAAATCTCAATAAATCCCCAATAAAAAGGGTATTTTGGCGATTTTTGACGACATTGACCTAAAAATCACTCATTTTATGCCTAAAAATGCCTATTTTAGGCCAAAATTTGCCTATTTTAGGTAAAAATTGGGGGCGCAGACGTACACGGAGGGGGAACAGTGGGGCAGGCGTACCATGGAGGGGGAACAGACGTACCCGAGGGGGGACCCCCCTTCCCCCCAGGAACTACACTGGACCCCAGTGAAAAAAATAGAACCCCCGTATTCTATTTCCGGCAATACGGTGCACTTACATAGCGAGCTGAGGAGGCAGCAATGCAGTCGCAGTCAGTGATGTGGTTGGGGGGTATGGGGGGTATTACCCCCCCCCCCCAACTGCTAGGTAGCTTTCTTGCTCCGAAACCCATACCCCCCAAACTGGCTAGCTAGCTTTCTTGCTCCGGTCATCAAGTAAGAAAAGTGTTGATTTTAGTGCCAAAATGACCATTTTATGGGCCAAAATGGTCAAATTTGTTCAAATTTTCTCACACGTGCACAAAAATACGCATTTTAAGGCTTATTTTAGCATAATTTAGACCAAATTTTATACCCCTGTTTTTGACTTCTGGACCAATACCCCCCCAAATCGGGGTTACCGGCTAGCTACCTAGCTTTCTTGTGCCGGACCCCTCCAGCTAGCTAGCTTTCTTGCTCGGACCAACTACATCACTGGTCGCAGTGTAGTGGCAGAAGGCCGTGGCCAATTGACAGCAAGATACCCCACAAGGGCGGATCCAGGAGTGAGGGCCACAGGGGCCATTGCCCCCTTTGGTCCATTTGGCCCCTGAAGGGGGGCCACGGTTTCGGAAGGAAGAAGGACCCATAAATGGCAGGATTTTAACTCTCATGTATGAGAGTCTCATACACTTCAGAACTTCAGAAGTCCAAAAATCGCTCGCTTCGTGCGTCAGATGCCCCAATTTTCAATGAAGTTCTACGCCCACCCGTATTTTCAAGATACCCATATGGTCCGTCAATAGGCGAAAAAAGCCGTTTATTTCATGCAATTTTGCTGCAAGTTTGGTCTAAGAATGGGTATTTTTGACATTTTGGCCGAAAATTGGCCTGAAATGACCATTTGTGTTCGCGCAATTTTTAGGAATTCCGGGGTTCAGTGTAGTGACAGGAGTTGGGACTTGAGGCGTGAGAGATATGATTTTTGTCACTCAAAAGGGCAAAAAACACCATTTTTATAATACAATCTTGGCCAGAAAATGAAGTAAAAATAGTGCTTTTTCTAGATATCCGCCGGAAATCGCTTTATTTTGGTTAAGTCTCCGCGCGGAGATTTTCGGGAAGATAAGGTCGAAAAACGCCGCTTTTTGCCTTTCAAAGGCATGAAATTACTTTCTATTTCGACATCACGGTGTGAACCAACGACCAATCTCATGCATATTTTTTCGTTTTTGCCTTCCTTGTTTTTGAAAATTCTCACTTTTTTACCGTTCGACTCAGCGGGGTCCGGTCACGGTCCAAGCCAAGCGCATGGGGGCGGGCCGAGGTGATCCGATATCAGAACCGCCTGCTCGGACAAACTGCAGTCAAGTACCATTTGTTTACAGGTCGACATCAGCCCTCGATGTTAGCAGAGAATCGACTGATACGGACGACAACAATGCAGCTGAAACGATCAGGCAATTGAGGCAGGACTTGGAGACTGCTCAGGTTGCTTGGATGGCCAGGGGTGGGACTTTCGTTCACGGTTTATTTTTCAAACCAGCAAAAAGCTACTAACTGACTTTTTAGTAGCTTTTCTAAATTTTTACTAGCATGTTCGAAAAACCGTTTTTGTGCTGTTTTGCGGTACTGTTTGTTGGAGCATAGATCTCCAAAATTTACCGTTACGTTTTAAAACGGATGTGTAAAATACGTTATCTTATTTGTTTTTATTTTTAATCTATTTTGATGTCACAAAAGTTCAAAATTGATCGCCATCGCGCGCAGCGCGGAAGTTTTGAGGTGTTGAGTCAACATTTGTTCAGGAACGGTCGGATTGGAAGCGCTTTGTGCGCCATGGTTTAATAGCGCGCTGTATTGAGCCTGAGCGGCAGACTTCGCATTGGATTCGACCTTCACCCACACAAAATTATGGTCACTTCAAAATAATTGTAGATTTCTTCTTTTATACCGGGACACGTTCCACTTTTGAAGCTGCGGCTTCAACCACTGATGATATAGGTCTGATCACAACTAACCGAAACGGTCACAATGCGGAAAAACGTGCTTTTTCGCTTGAAAAGGCTGCTGGCAAGATATAATTTAGTAGTTTTTTTCTGAAATGCACCAGTGGTTCTGGCCGCTCAAAAATACTCGCGCAGAGCACTAAAATCTAAATTTTAGTAGCCTCTGAAAGAGTTTACCAGCTTAGAAACAAGTAAATTTGGTTCTTAGTTGCCTAGATGTTGCTGAGCCCCTGAGCCTGTTTTTACCCACTTTCGACTCCCAACACGTGACATTTAATCCGCCAACCACACAACAATATTGTATAGGCAATCCGCCAGCTCATGGCACTCCAGACACACTGGCTGCGCGCTGCATTACTGCCGTCAATGAATGCATCCATTCTCTGTGGTTATCCGTTGAAACATCTCCAAATTTTGCAACAGTGCACAAAAGTGTTATGTCAAGCAGCACATAAAAAACCGAACAAATTAAAGGGGCTCCGCCATATATACGCGACCGAAACCAATCTCAATGAAACTTGGCACCGTAAGTGGGCCTGGTCCAAAACACTCACGGCCAAGAAAATTTTTTCCCATATCAGCTCCCTGTCTGAGCCAGGAGGGCTTAAAGGTAAAAAATTTTGACCCTACCTCAGCGCCTTGAAATTAAAATATCGATCTGTTTCGCATATTCTTTGCGTGCAGTTTGTTCACAGATCTTTCATAAACGCCTTGGGTCTAATTTAGAACCATATTCACTTTTTTGGCACTACCACAGCTCGCGCTATTTTGCCAAAACCACGTAAATTTTTCGGAAAAAATTTTCCGTTGTATTTTCCGGTCACATAGAAAGCACACAGAGCTTTTATATAAAGTAGGCAAGAAAGCCCGTATATCATGATATTCAAGCGATCAATGACTAATTTTCCACCGCTGACAAGTTTCGACAAAAGCGCGCTCAACTGTGGTGAACCTCAACTTTTTTGCCTTTTTCAGGGGATCCCAAGCATACTTCTTTCTCATATTTACCTATTTTAATAACAATGTACCGAGGTGATATATGGCACGCTAGATAGCAAAAATATAATTGTTGTTAATTATGTGCAAATCTAGGTTGGTCCAGCTGCATCCTTGGAGGTACGAGCAATAAATGAATTTTACACAAAATTCATAATTTTCGCAAATTTTCACTTCCTTCATATTTTTAGCCTATCTACAGTTGGGTAGGAATTGTGGCTTTTGCTGTCCGATGAAGCCCCAACGTTGTTGTTGTTTATCGATCAAAATCCAAAATTCTAGTTCTAACGTATCCTGACAAAAAATCGTGTTAATTGAGGTCCATGCGTTGACTTGGAACTACAACCGGGCTTACAACAGGACCAGCGTCTGCGGTGCCTTCACTTAACACGATTTTTCTCAGGATACGTTAGAACTAGAATTTTGGATTTTGATCGATGAACAACAACAACGTTGGGGCTTCATCGGACAGCAAAGGCCACAAATCCGTCACAAATGTAGGTAGGCTAAAAATATGACGGAAGCGAAAATCATCTGAAATTATGAATTTTGTGTAAAATTCATTTATTGCTCGTACCTCCAAGAATGCAGATGGACCAACCCAGATTTGCACAAAATTAACAACAATTGTATTTTTACTATCTGGCGTGCCATATATCACCTCGGTACATTGTTATTAAAATAGGAAAATATGAGATAGAAGTGTGCTTGGGATCCACAGAAAATGGCAAAAAAGTTGAGGTTCACCACAGTTGAGCGAGCTTTTGTCGAAACTTACCAGCGGTGGAAAATTAGTCATTGATCGCCTGAATAGCATGATATACGGGCTTTCTTGCCTACTTTATATAAAAGCTCTGTGTGCTTTCTATGTGACCGGAAAATACAACGGAAAATTTTTTTTCGAAAATTTACGTGGTTTTGGCAAAATAGCGCGAGCTGTGGTAGTGCCAAAAAAGTGAATGTGGTTCTAAATTAGACCCAAGGCGTTTATGAAAGATTTGTGAACAAACTGCACGCAAAGAATAATCGGAACAGATCGATATTTTAATTTCAAGGTGCTGAGGTAGGGTCAAAATTTTTTACCTTTAAGCCCTCCTGGCTCAGACAGGGAGCTGATATGGGAAAAAATTTTCTTGGCCGTGAGTGTTTTGGACCAAGCCCACTTGCGGTGCCAAGTCTCATTGAGATTGGTTTCGGTCGCATATATATGGCGGAGACCCTTTAAAAGCGGCCATCAAAGTATGATACTTGCTCAAAGTGTACATTTTGTTTACTACAAAATGGCGCGTGCTGCTGCATGCGCTGTGTGCATAAAAAGTGCCATGAGCCGATGGATTGCGTATACGTTCACCAACAGTGGTGTCATTGCGAACACAAAAGCTTTCGTTGCAAATCTCAAATACCAATTTCAATCCAATATTAACGGCTCACTTTTGGTGCTTTTCGGCCCAAAAGTCGTTTCGTTGGGCGTGCATCGGCACTTTTCCGGACTGGGCCAAAAATCCCCACAGCAGCACATGCCATTCCTTGGGCCGATAGCCCATAACAGCCTGGCTGCCCCCTAGCGTCACCACTGCCCCCAAAATATTACCGTTTTGCAGAAAGAACTGCGAGTGAAGAGCGAAAAATGCCAGAAATTGGATCGTGTGCAGCAGCAAGCCGATGAGGAGATACATGAACTCACCGAACAACTATTTCAGGTTGTTTCAAGCGATTAGAAGTTTCTACTTATCGTCGTGTGTCGTTTCCTTTTGTATTATTAGATTTGTTCGTTTTCAGCAAGCATATAAAATGGCAGCCGAAGCGGAAAAGAAGCGCATTCGCGCCGAAAAGTCATTGGCTGAAGCCACAATGCGAATTGACATGATGCAGGCGGAATTGAGTGTGCTCAAACCGATGGTCAGTGAAACTTATGTTGCATTGTTCATTTCAATGTGATCTGCACGTGGGTCGGGGCGACCGAAACTAGAGATAACATTTTGGCTTGTGTGATCTGTGGCTCTTGGCTCATACACGGAAGCAAACAATGGATCAGATCGATTCCGAGTTGGCAATGCGTTTGCTGAACAAAGTTCCGCAATTTATAATTCTTACGTGCTAAGCTGCCGAATTTCTTAGGTTGAGAAGAGTGCAACAACCACCACTCCGACGTCATTACTCAGTGGGTTGTTGTCATCAGCCCCATCAACGTCAAAGAAGACACCGTTTGCGTTGGAGAGGGTCGGCAGTCCGTTGCAAGTAACACGTGCGTTAGGCTGAACCATCTGATAAAAATTCTGCATTTTTGATAAAATTATTAAAAACACATTTTAAAACGAGTGACAATATTTTTGCAGCGCGTGCGTCGCGATTCCAGTTCCCTCGGCGACCGAATCGGGCTGCGAACGGCAGCAGTTCAACAAGCAGTGCACAATCCGGCACGTGCATGTGCAACGCGAATGAGACACAGGCACGCTACTTGCAACAGATGGAAGTGAATGAGGTCAGGCGGCTTATTTTCATGGTGTTTTTTGTCAAAATTATTGCTTATTTTTCAAATTTCAGATCGACCCAATTCTGCACGCCGAGTTCGTGTCGTGGCGTCAGACCGATCAGCCAATCAGCAACGTCGAACACGCTTTCCTCAGACGCATTTATAACGAAGACATTTTGCCGACCTTGTCATTTGCCAACTCAGAGGTTTGGCTAACGAATTTCTCGTGGTAATCGCTGCAAAACTGCTTTTTGTATGTTCATACTTGTTCACAAATCACTGTGCTTCAGTTGGCCAAATTGGTACTGACTGCTGTCGAGGAAAACACCCTGTCGATTGAAAAATTTTCTGAAAAACCGCAAGTCGGGTTGGTCACCACAACTTTAATTCAGTTTACTTTCGGGCAGCACTAGTGATATCTCATTCATTCATTCCATTCCAGTCACTGTGCGCTAACTGACAATGCGCGTATGTGTTCGTATCGAATCAGACTGAACGCGCAGGCAGATGGATTTTGGGTTTGTGATCTCGTAAGAAACAGGGTGAGTTTCTTATAGCCTTTTTGATAAAAAAATATAGTGTCGTCGTGGATTTGTTCAGCACTTCACCTTCAGGTGGCAGCAGTCTGTGATTTTTTCACTCTGCTTCGATATCTACACGATGGCATTATCAAATGTGGATTGCACGAGGCGTATTGGAAAGTGGTACAATTGCGCAAGGATATGCATCTGGCCAGGCTCGGGTTTGGATACGTCGCTGCTGCCGAGTCTGAGTGAATAAATGTACAATAAATAACACACGCAACATTAGTTTACCGAGTGTGTTTTCTTGGTGGCCGTGGAAACTTCCTCTCATGATGACACAATACTTAAAGGGCTCGGGACACAACCGAAGGAAGGGCAGCAGAGCGCAGTGTTATACATCGTTGGAAAGCACTGTGATAGCATATGTCACGCACAAATGTTAAGCTCCTTAGAGATTCGCTATCTCTTGGTGGAGCGACTTTTCATTCCAGAAAAAAGTGAATTTTTTCACAACTTGAAACGACCGGTGCAGAAACTACAAATGAGTTGAAAGTCAAGTAACACGTGCATAGGATTACAACGGCTTCTGGATAACTTATCATGAGAACTTCAGTCGCTCAAAGCATTGCTTCACTCGGTGAGGGTGCGAAATGTTCCAAAAATCGGCCACATTTTTCGAAAACACAAGTTTGTCTCTTAATTTTGAGGCCGCGCTTTGTGTTGCAGAAATGAAAATGCAATAGAAAAATAGAGCATTTTCGAAAGTACCAGAAAATAAGGTTTTTAAATTTTAAAACGCTTAGATAGCGGCGTGACAGGCCGAAAAAGACCTAAAAATTGCCACTAAACTGCATAGTTGCATTCATTGACGGAAATGTGATGTATATAAGCCACGTATTGCATTGCATTGGAAACGAGAAAATCAGATAAACGCACAGTCCAACAATCTAGACGAGTTTCGAGACTTCAAACCCCATGGTACGGCTGTTGCAGCCATGCCAGCCTGAATAAGATATTTGGCTATAAGTCGTTGCTGTTAAGAACTATTGCATATTTAATGGCATCAAACGATGTAGCTCTGAATTAGCTATCGAACGATGTATGACATGCCCATACTATCTCTTGTTATGGACAAGAAACGGTCAAAATTCAGAAATCGCACACGGTGACGTGACGGTTCATTCCAGAATCGTCAAAAAAGCAATTTTTTAACCTCTGCCCTTAAGCGTAAGAATTTATTGGGGCTTGTTATATATCATTCGAAAGCTACTCCCGAGATACATTGTTTGGTGCTATCACATTTACGATAGCTGTTAACAATAAGCATTTATAGCTGAATATCATATTCAGGTTAGTATGGCTGCCCCGAGAGATCTGTAGACCTTGGGGTCTTCGGACCTTGATAGGTTGTTAAACCAGACGTTTCTCTCAATTTTTTGTTTCGAATCCGATACAATCTGTGGCCTTTATGTGTCACAATTCTGGCGATGACTGTAACCACCTAATTTAGCGGCAATTTAATGGATTTTTAGGCCTATCACGGAGCCAGCCATGAGTTAAAAAATTTAAAAACCCTATTTTCTGGTACTTTCGACGATGCTCTATTTCCCCATTGCATTCTTATTTCCGCAGCGCTAAGTGTGGCCTCAAAATTTAGGGACAAACTTGTGTTCTCGAAAAATAAGACCGATTTTTGGAACGTTTCGCATCCTCACCGTGTGAAGCAATGCTTTGAGCGTCTGAAGTTGTGATGGTAAGCTATTCGGAAGCTGTTGTAATCCTATCCATGTGTTACTTGACCTTCAACTCATTTGGGGTTTCTGCACCGGTCGTTCCAATTTGTGCAAAAATTCACTTTTTTCTGGAACGAAAAGTCGCTCTACCAAGAAATAGCGAATCTCCAAGGGGCTTAAAATTTGTGCGTGACATAGGCTGTCGGAATGCTTTCCAACGGTGTGTAACAATATGTCGTACTACCCTTCCTTCGGTTATGTCCCGAGCCCTTTAATAGTGATACCGATCGATATTGTGTGTAAAACGATTGAAATTAGCACATTATTTGTTCTCGTTTTCTTGTGAATAGCTGCGTGTCTTTTGTCCAGTATTGTCACTGTTTCCACAATCTTGCGAAGGCTGCAAATTGTATTGCTTGTTTTTCCGATATTTCTTTTGGGGTTCTCAATTGTCGTAATCTTGCGACACTCTTTAGGTCCTTCTGTTAGTGCGTGCAGCTGCTGTGATTGCTTTCTGATATTCTGGTTCTCCCCGCGTGTTTTTCCACAATGGCTTGTCTTCCTTTTCCTTTTGTTGTGCTTCCACGTCAGTTCTTCCAACAAAGCATTTGTTATTATTTGTTGGTGCTGTGCTCACAATTCGTTGTTGTTTGCAGTGTTTTATGCCAGTGTAGTCAATAATGGAGCGATGAAGTTATCATCACAATCACACGAAACATCATCTGTGTCATGTCATTCGACGTGTTTGTCCCGTTCACGTTGCCGCTGTCGTGTCGGTGTTGCCACTACTCATTGATTGGATCGCCGACCTGATATTGCCAAGATTGCTTGTGAAGAGGAGAGATGGTGCAAACTGATTATGATCAACTCGATCATGATATGTGGCCAGGGTGGGTGAGTGTACTTGTCAGTTTAGTTCGGAGGACTGATGTTTGGCTCGCATGTACATTTTGCAGCTGAGTCTTTGTGCAGTGTTTCGCTTGTGCCACGTCCGGCCTCCGATGGTTTTTTTGACCCTCGTGTTTTTTTGTATTCGAAGCCCTCAAAAGTCCGTTGGACGCGTACACGTCTGGCGTTTCAGTTCCAAAAACGTTTGTGTTGTTTATTTCATAAACTTTGTATGGCACGTGACGAGCTTTTCTGCTTGCAACTGAATGAATTTATTGTAATGTGTGTCAATTCAAAGACAGCTGTAGGTAAAATTCAGATTCCGGTCTCTTGAGTGGCCAGCGTCAACCAGCGTAGTTTGAATTCAGGTTCCACCGGGAATCTGCCAATAACGCGATTGTCGGTGACGCTGATGGGTAGTGGTGAATGCAGGCAGTGCCTAAAAAATACAGTTCTCAAGGATGGAGGGCTGGGTTGACTACCACACCATTTTGGTGTTGCTCTGTCCGTTGGGGGCCTATCTCAGTACGAAACAGACCAAACACTGCTTGGCCTGTCAGATCAGAGGAAACGTGGTATATGTGGGTGTCGCAGAACAATGCCTTTCGCGCACAGCACTGAGCGACATTCTCCAGAAAGCAGTTATCAAAAGAGGAACAATGAAAATGCAGCATACAAGGTCAATATCAGTGATAAACAAATCTTTTCGTAGCTTCTCTCTGTGTGTTGCCAATGCAAACCGCGCAGATTGTCCACACAACCACTGTGAAGTACAAACTCGTTTTCTGACGTCTGTCCTTGCGCGCAACATCATAACGTATTGGCCGCACATGCTCGTGTTGCCTGCCAAGCTCAAATGTTTGTGCATATTGCATTGCGTATGCATGTAATTTTTATTGGTTCGTACTATTTCACCTTTCAAGGATTGCAGATGCGTACGTGTGACATTTTTAATGTTTTCTTTTGTTGCATTCTAGACTTTTCGATTGCAATTTGCTCGATTTCACTTGAGATTATAATTTGCAGTTTGCTATCCAAACAATGTCAACGACCACAGACGCTGAGCAAGATCAAGATTGGACGAGGGACGAACTATTGCACGATTTTGATTCCGACGTCAGTCAGTTCGATGGCCGACTATCCCATTTCATCTGTCATTTGTTTCGATTGTTGCTTGCCGTCATCATGATTCTGGGCGAGTTCGATTTCCTGTACTCGCCACTGTGGCTGCACGGCTACGTGTACGCGCTCAATCAAAACTATGCGCCCGAGAACCACCAGCACACCAAGGATCAAACGATGCACAGTCTGTTCTTGCACTTGTGCCCCTGGTCGTATCGAATCGTGGCCGTGACCGTGTTCGTTATTGTCGTCGAATGGTGGTTGAGGTTGGTCCTTGTCATTCAGCTTCGAAACTGGCGGTCCGGAAAAAATTTGTTTGCTACATAAGTTTACATAGGTACCTGCACGGCAACTTATCGATATGGCGTATACTACGCCTGAGTCTTCTGATCGGCCTGCTATCTGGTTCCTTGCGAGCGTGCCAACATCGTCATCGTATCCTACCAATTCTACACGACGGTGTATTCGTCTACCTCGCAGTGTTCACTGCTATGCTCTCATTACGACTTCAAATCACTCGGCCGACCAAAGACAAACGCGACTAACTGTGACGCACTTTGCACAATACTCGAGTGTTCCCACATCATTACGAAAACCATTGTGTGGTTTGTATAATACCCGTGTTCTGGATGAACGCGCGACATTGTAACCCGCATTTCTATGCGATTAACTGACTGTACATTTCATGTACCTATAATCTCTTCATGTTCAACGTTTTCGCCCCACAAAACTCCGCTGATGAACACACCTGTGTGCTTCCCGCACATTTTTTGTAACTGAAAATAAATGACTACCCTATTGCAACGACAGTATAACTTTCCGTTGCTGCACATTCAAATTACCTACTGTTTGTCTTGATTGCAAAAGTTAAAATGACCAAACAAACGAGAAACGTCAGTTGAACCACCAACATTAATTCCGTTCATCCTTCGAACAGGGACGCGATTTGCGCACACAAACTAAACGTTGAATTAGGAAAAAGAGAACGTTCGTTGCAGTGATGCGCTTAAAAAATTATCATTATACAACATATATTCAATGGAATGTGTCACAAAATGATCATCAAACAATCACAAATAAATGCGCAAAACGAACGTATTGTACAAAAGCAAATGAACGAACGAGCGAGATAAGGACTGTTCTAGTGGCAGAGGTCGATTGAGAGAGCACGAGTTACGTCGATACAATATAAATAAATCAATATAATATCGAACGGGTTTGATTGTTGATGCGAGGCGAACTACAACAGGTAAGCGATGATGATGAGCTTGCACATAACATTTGACAAAATGCGACAATAGTAATAACAAATACCAGAAACAGCACGCTGATGTGTTGATGTGGGTAAAACTCGTTTGTGTAAGAACGTTTATGGCAAACGTGTGAAATCTCGTAAGAAGTCCACTATTTGTGTTGTGTCGTCCGTCTATTTGCCGTAGTTTTGTTGGCCTTGACCTGAAATGAAACACTTGTCCATTTATTGACACATCCAACTGCAATACTCTTGCAGGTATTCACACGCCATGCAATGGCACATTAAATACGGAAGCATGTTTTGTCAGACAGAACATCTTTGTGAAAAAAACGGAACAGAACCTTCTACATACAGCATGTCACATGAAAAACCAACCGTAATTTGACTGTCCGCCGTATGAAATCGGTCCAGCTGGTTGACCCGCTGCATCTACGACGATGATCTGATCGACATTCTGGCACACACAAGTACCAGGATTGCCTGAATTAGGAACCACATTTATGACGTTGTTCGTATCGGCTTGGTTCTGGAACTATGTAAGTACAACATTGCAAAGCATTAGGACGCGGTCATGCAAACTGGGTTGCCGGCTACTGGTCAGGAAAACGGTGATTGCTTGATTTTCGTGTGTTACAGCCGAATAAACGTTTCGAAGTGACCAGCAAACCGCGCACCGCAAGTGCGGCCATGCAAACGCGGTGCGGTCCTTGGACACAGATTTTCTTCGGATCCGCAGCCGCAATCGCGTTTGCGTTGCCGCGCCCTTAGAATACTTACCAGGCGGTCCAACGCCACCCTCTGGACCTTCTGGTCCTGGGTATCCTGGTTCTCCTCTTTCTCCTGGTTTGCCTGGCCAGCCGGGTTCGCCGGGTGCTCCTGCAAGCATGTGGTCATATGTTTAGCTCATTATCAATTATAGTGTCTGTACTTTAAGCAGTTTGGGAGCTTGTATTCTGTCTAACCGGGAAGTCCGTCTTTTCCTGGAAGTCCGGGCAAGCCGATGGGTCCAATAGGTCCTGGAACGCCTGGGTCTCCTGGTGGTCCTGGCTCGATTGTGGCTTGCGGGGTTGGTCCTTTGTCTCCAGGTGGTCCTGGTGGGCCTTTGTAGCCTTTTGGGCCAGGTGGGCCAGGTTTGCCTTTAAGTCCTTTGCGGCCGTCCCGTCCTGAAAGACATTAGCATTGGCTCAGCTCAATGTGTCAATATGACTTTAGTTTGATTGTTGATTCAAGGCAATGCACTGCCGATTGCAAACATATTAAACTGAAAACAAACGCCATGTGTACCCGAACCTTTCTCGCCGTGCTTGCCGATTGGTCCTGGGTCTCCTGGGAATCCGGGCCATCCCTTGATGCCTGGAGGTCCCCGTGGGCATTGTCTGCAAGGTGGCGGACTGCGGCGCTCGAATTTCGGACATGTTTGATTCGGTGTGAGGCCGGGCAGACCAGGCGTACCAGCGTCACCAGGCTTGCCGGGTGCACCTGCATCTCCAGCCGGTCCACGAGGACCTGGCGGTCCGCTGATACAACAACCTGTGACAGGAATTGAGTCCGCGTTTCAAGTAATTCAGTCCAGTCACACAATGAATGAAAGAAGTCCCCTTGCTCACCGGGACATTCCTGTTGCAGTGGAATACCGGTGACGGCGGCGACGAAAGACGATGATGATTGCTGAATACCCTGATTTTGGAATTGTCCGTACTGACTCTGTCGCGCCGTTCGGTTTCGTGAATCGTAGGATGAGTATTGTAGTTGTAGAATTGCGTCCTCGTTCGACGTCTGCAATGTTGTTCAAGGTTGCGATGCGATTCGATGCAAATTGTTAATTTGCCGCTTTGAAATATGCGGTGCCCCAAGGCCAACGATTGAGACATTTTACGCCAATGTTGCGATGCAGGCGTAAGGTCAACTATCAAATCGTTGAAGGTAGACATAACCCTGAACAAGACTAACCTCACAGAAAGCCAGCTCTCGTTCGACGTACTCGGTTGTTTGCTGAACGGAATTGTACATAACGGGCAGTACGAGACAAACGGTTAACAATGATAGACAGCTACAGGCGATCTGTGCAATGGTAACGAGCTGGTAGATCTGCTCCCTGCGCAGTGCAGTCACACCTGAAATGTATGTTGGACAAACATAGATAAAGCTACTTTCAGGTTGAGATTGAAAGATTGAAGGCTTTAAAACTGGGTTCAAAAGCAGCTAAGAGCTGCGTAGAGACGTTCATACTGCACCGAACCTAAACAATACCAGGCGCCGGTATCAGTGTTGTAAAATGGCCGACTAAATAATATTCCTCATCGGCAATGCAGACAGTAACCAAGCTATTGTAGGCAGCTTACCCATCATCGGCGAGAACAGCGGATAGTCTTTTTGGTGACACTCGGTCATGTTGAGTGTTGCTGTTGTTGTTGTTGTTGTCGTTGACTGGCAAAGCGTATGACGCGTGCCTGCGAATATCCAAGTGCTCACACACAAAACGTCGCACTTTTATCCAGACCCGAACAGGCAGGTCGATCACACAAGACAATGATGACGCGACCGAGCGAGAAGGCACAGATAAATGGTCGTTTTGGTCGCGTGCAGTGGCTTTTGATTTCAATTGTTCGTCGTCGACTACTGCCTCTGTCGCCGTGTTTTTAGGATCACCGTTGTCTACGCCGCTCATAGTACAGCACAATACACAACTTTAATGTCAAATCCCAACGGTTTGGTTGGTACGGTACAACACGCCGCATATACGTATTGTTATGCCGATGATCGCACGCAATATCCAGGCCAACCTACCAATACACCACCACTATACTATTGTAGGTACAATTAGTTTACAGTTCGACACAATATCAGCTACAACCAACACAGGCAGAGGAGTTGTTGCGGATACGTTGGGCGGGCGCAGCCTTGTGTGTACTGCAGTGAACACACAAACAGTCTTGAACGTGCGCACGGCAGTACATTACACGCACGTGTTGTGCATGTACCGCACTATGGGGATATCAGCGGCGGTTGTCTCTAGGTCACCTATGCTCTGGCGGCCTACAAATTGTTATGTTTAGCGATATAGCCCTTGTGCGTAGGTGTAGTGCGTGTAAGAACATTGATAACACGTGTGTAAGAACTGTACATGTGCTCATGCACCCTCTGTGGTGTAAACGCGGACATACACCAAGTGCAACCGGAATTCCCTTCCAACAACATATACCATGCGCGCGCACCTGCCAGCGCACAATTGATGGAATACACCCACCATTACATAGTTCTTACTCAATTTGACCCAGTTTTTGGAGGCATGTAATTCACGACGGGCCATTTAATCACAGTGTTGTGTATCAGGATTGGGCGCTGTTATACGGTAATTGTATCAGCGCGACGCGTAAAAAACAACTAAACCCGTGCATATACAACGTTGGTCCTGCGACTGATTAAGGCCAAACATGTGCCAGGCTGGCACGTGTCAAATTCTGTTTGTTGTCGTCGTTCAAACGGTGATTATTTGTGTTTATGTATTCACTGGTTCTTGCATGGCGAACCCACGAAGTAGTATCGATTCGATGGCACTAATTGATTAACGGAGGGAGCTTTATTTCTAGGTGACCTTTATTCGTTCATAAGTCTGTCACAACCAATTTTTATCATTCCTGTTGTTTTTATAAATGGGTCTGAGATGAAACGACGTCATTCGACCCCATAGTTGCTTTCCGCAATTACATAATTAAATTGGAGTACTACAAAAATTTGCACCCAAATGTTTTTATTCGGAACTGGTCGTTAACATGTTGTTTTTCATTATATGTCGTTGTGTTATACTGCTTTAAATGGTGGTTGACCTTGTGAAACCGCATAATTAATCATGGAGTTTAAAACAACACATGTGAAGACTATTCCGTGTCACAGGCGAGAAATGGGCCATCATAACAGAAGTTAATAATCAATAATAATTAGCATTATTAATCTTCTAATGTGAAACAAACTTTACGGTAGCTACGGTGTGTTAATCTTGTGGAAAGCGTAGCAGCAAAAACTGAAACCTTGAAATTGAATCACCGCACTCCATTGTTTTCATTCGTCAAAACAGGGAGCATGAGAATCAGAGTGAACAATGCAGTTTATGGGTCGTGCGACCATTTCTAAAAGACATAACACAGTTTCAAAAAGTACCAGTGACTCTCCGCAGGAATAATAGTATGCACTGCACACTGCACCTTTGGTTTTCTGGGTGTCGTTATGTATTTGTCAACTTTCTTGCGTGTTGATCAGGTACAATTAAAACCCCACGAGTTTTACATTTGCCGTTTATTATCAACATAGGCACATAGTGCAACAACGTTATTTTTTATATTTTTATTATCTCCAGTCAACAGCCGCGATATGTTAAATGATCAGCATCAATAGCAAACACTTGTACATGAAAAGAACGGCCCCTTCGGAAATAAAATGAAATCAATCGTCGGAGTGTGAGCGAAGTTAAGCAATATAAGTTAAGGTTTCAGCAACCCGCGGCTAAAGTGCAGTAGCGACATACAATAAACTTTCTGATATTAAACCACGCACATAATGTACACCTGGGCGGCCTAATTTGGAATGCAATGCAACGACAACAACAAGAAAAACATTGTTGTGTGAGAATTTCGAGTCCAGTGAAGCCAACAAAATATATAATTTACAGACATAATACTAAGAATGTGTTTTATCACAATTAAATGGTTGTCACAGATGTTAAGTAATTATTGTCGGCGACCGTAGCTGGGCGGCTGGGGACTGTCGGGGGCTGAGTCTATGATTCGAACTTCCTGTGGCATAAAGCCTTTAACTGACTCGTGGTCGACCAACGATTTCGGTTCCGTCTGTTGGACGGGCACGTAGAAATCCTGCGGTTGGAACTCGACCACCTGCGATTTGAACTGCTCTTTTGGTGGCATTCGCAGATGTGCTAGTCTGGCTGCGGCGTAGCCCTGGTTGTCACGCGGGTAGGAGCCTTCGTCGAAACCATTGGATGCAACCCCGCCTCGGGCCTCCTGCGCTCGGATGTCTTCGACGATAACTTCCGTCTCCTGACACACGCATGTACCCGGCGTGCCTGAAAAATGACGAGGTCATGTTAGGGAACCGCATTCGGAAATGTTTCGAACGGCAAACAATCAGCTCTCTGTGGTCACGGCCAAAACACGAACCTGGCGGTCCGATTTCTCCAGCAGGGCCAGGTGGACCTTGTGGACCAATGTCACCCGGTGGGCCAGGAGGACCAGGCCAGCCGCGCTCGCCAGGAATACCAGGATAGCCGTTTTCGCCAGGTTGTCCTGAAACATCGTGAACCTTGCAGTTGGAGAACAAGTAACAGCAGTAAACGGAAGGCCAGTTCATAAGTTGAGTCCGTACCAGGATGGCCAGGCAAGCCCCATGGTCCAGGATCACCCGGCTCGCCAGGTGGTCCAGGAATGACTGTGGCTTCTGGTGTGAATCCTTTGTCTCCTGGTGGTCCTGGCTCTCCACGCTCTCCATCGGGACCGGGTGGTCCTTTCTCTCCGCGCATGCCGGGATCTCCGTTGCGCCCTGAAGTGAGCACGATTGTAATTCATGGTCTGATAATGATGACAAATCACAGCACAATTAAGTTAGTGTGTCCAGCGCTTGTACCTGGTTGTCCAGCAATGCCGATGTCACCTGGCTCGCCAGGGAAACCGGGATGTCCGGGTGGACCTCTCGGCCCTTGTGGGCAGGGCAGGCATGGTGGAGGCTCGAAAATTCTCTCAGGAATACACGACGCATTTGGCGTGGTGCCGGGACGGCCGGGTGCACCGTCTGGACCAGGGCTGCCGTGCATACCAGGCAGACCTGGGTCACCCTTCGGACCTCTTGAACCTGGTTTGCAGCAGGCTGAAAATAAAAGGCGATTATAGTGCATGACGTCACAAATCACATGGTCTTAAGGATTATTTCATTGACCGTTGCCATGCGTGGAAGCAAAAAACATAAACGGAATTCGTAACTCGTACCTGGGCATTCCTGGAATCCAATGTTGCCAGCAAACATGGTGACAGGGCCAGCTTGGATCTGGAACTCGCCGCCGCCCCTACTGCCACCACCACCACCATACTGTCGTTTGGTCCTATTTGTTTTGTGCATCCACGTTTTGGTGTCGTCGATTTCTAATTCGATGTCGCTGGTTGCACCCTGAAATACGCCGTATTTTACATAATGATCGTAATGGTGTATTTTTGCTTTACTTCGATGTTTGTTCGATGCGAATCAAACCATGAATGCAGAACGTCAGTGAAAGGTCACATCACAATAAATCTTCTGCTTCCACAATAAATGCTTCTCTAAATCTTACAGCTCAAACTTCATCTGAAACTCACGTCACAAAAGTGCATGTCTGTCTTTGTGTACTGTGCAACGTTGTGCACGTAGCTGTACATGCTGGGCACGACCAGACACAGTGTGAGCAGGGCCGACACGCTGAACACCATTGACACCGAGATCACCACCTTGTAGGCATCTTCGCGATGGTCGTCCACCATCAACTGTTGTTTGTCTTCCGCCATTGTCAGCGAAGATGGTGAGGTCTACTGCAATTATGATCAACACTGAAGCTTCGCAATTACGAAAGTAGTGAAGTGCGACAAATTACCGGCTTCAGTTAGCCGTGTGTATTGACGCTTGAACGCAAGCATCTACAAATTATTAGTGCCTATAGTTGATGAGAGAGACAAGAAACAATGGCAAGTGTATCTACAGGTTGGTGCGGCCCGGTGGCCTGTTTTATCACAACATGTGCGCGCGTCGTTGGAAACAGTTAAGACTGACTTGACGACTAACTGACTAACAACTGATATCCGCACGCAGTCGACCTTCTAAACTTATATTGTTGTGCGCGTCTGCAGTGTGTGTGTGTGTGTAGTTGTGAAATACACCAGCGTCAAGTCAGGTCTGGGTGCTACGTATAGTACCGTGTTCTAATCAGCATACAATGTTCCGTATATTCGGTTATAAGGCTGGTTGCTCGCGCGGAACTTATACTTTCGTTGTGTTAAATTGTCTGTTGTATCAGCAGCGACGGTACACGGCATGCATACTGTACGGTGCACTGTTGGGGTGTTTAAACGCCGATACGCCGTACAATCACAATCATTGTTGTACGGGACGTATATACACACAGACGATGGGGTTACTCCAGTTTCGAGTCGATGGTGACCCATTTCTTGGCCAACGCCGAAGACAATTGCAAATTTGTGCGATTACACGTACGTTACGTCTACACGCGTGTACATCTGAACGTACACAGAATGCACTGGGATCGCGTGCCTGCACCGTTTTTGCGCGTGCGCGTCTGCGCCGAACGTGTTGTGGCAATCATGGTCTTATTTATTGGTGATGACATGCCATCGGCGACTATCTGGCTATCCGTCGGACCCGATTGTATGGGGACTAACAAATAAGTAATAGTTTGTGCGTACAGTTTTGTCTGTTCACATGGTTGTACAATACACTGCATTCATATCCGCATTATTTTAGCAGTTTTTATTGCACACCATCAATATCAACGGAACGTTACACGTGCATGTCGCTGTGTCCTATTTTCGATCTGATTATTGGTATACGTGCGTAGAAAAACAAAACGACATTTAAAAAACAATAAAATGGTCCAAATTAGAAGTGTGGCGCGTGCCACCATCAACCCTTCCGTTGTGACGTGATGACCCATTAGATCGTCCGACGAATAATAGTATTTTGATAATACGCTGTAGATCGTTTCGCGTGTTCGTCTTGCAATCGACATATCGATCTTGTTAATTCTCTAATTTAGGTACAATCGTCATTTCTCACCCGTGATCATGTGTCTGTCAACTTGGCCTTGGTCAAGGTCAGCGTCAGATTAATTTGACAATGGTACACACACGGTACAAGAAAACAAAAAGAACTCAACAGGCACAAGGGAAGCAATCAAGTTGCGTGGGAAGTAATTTATTTGGGCTTGTTTTTCTGCACTGAGACTATACATGTAGTTCGCGATCCCATGCCATCATACCGAAGACAGAACTCGACTTGACATTCAGGATAATGACGAACCAACGTATCTATGTACATGTACTACGTCTACTCTGAAGAGTTATGTAGCTGAGCAAAGTGCGGCTTACACTCCACCGCGACCACCAAACCAACGACCGTCTCAATGAATCGGGGAAATAAATCAGCATTTGCACAATGCGTAACTCTAATGTCTGTGGGCGTGACAGAATTTGACGCCATAAATTAGCGTGAAAGCAGGCAGCCATTATGCAACTACAAACCCATAGTAGTTCACAGCAGCAGCTTCTAGCCGCACGGCTGCATAAGTGTACGCAATAATGCTTTGAAACATTGTACACGACACACACATTCTTCATTGTGTTGTCTCCTTTTCAGCCTTCAAGTACAACGCATTATTTTTGTAATAAATAGCTTAATAATGTTCGAATGATGTGCTTGTTAATTTAAACGTTATCTGAATAATGCAACTGTACCACCGCGGTAGGTACATGTACCATATCTGGGCCATCCAAGCACACATAGCTATGTATATGACAGCATGGGCAGCAGCAGAAGAAGCAGCAGGGTTTGGTGGAGCCTCGGTAGCGCTGCAAACAGAACAACGTGTGTATAAAGCAGTGTCGCTGGGTTGCAGTATGAGCGGCGAAGCATTGCGCTTCATTCCAACTTATCGCATGTTCTTTTGGACGACATCGTCGAACTGCTTGTGCACAATCGATACACAATGTGGGCGCATGTACACCTACTACCACATGTACATTCGTACGACTTGTTTGTCCGCGTGCGACGCATTTGCTACTTTGCTGCTGCCGCGTTGCTGTTCGGCTGATCGAAAGCAATGCAATTTTGCACCCACACTACATATGCACCACCAGACCCACCGATGTGTCTCTTTGATTCCCCGTGCTTTTATGTATGTCCGTCTGTCGGTATGAATATAACATGTTCGTGTGTGTCTTCCACTCTCGGCTCTACGAGCTTGCTTGAAAATTTGAGAGCCAAATTTTCCTGGCGCCTAGTGCTCTCTTGTTTGAATTGTGCTCTTGTCCACATGAGCGCATGCCCGTGTTCCATTTTGTCCTGTCGGCAACGAACGATGCACTTCTGAAAATGGACTTCTCCCCCGCCTGCAGATCGACTAACTTATGCGCTCCACGCGCCTCTGTGAGTAGCTAATTGAAGTTCCAAACGAAAAACTGTCTGCAACCTGCATTATTTGAGTGTTGTTTTGCATTTGCTCTGCGCCAACCAACCACTTTGACTGAAAACGTAGATGCGGCCACGCCCATTGACAGACACATGCATATCTGAGTGAAGTCGTCATACGTGAACATAATCATTCCTTCAATTGCCTACGACTGACTTTCAGGCTGGACGCCTGAGCACTTAATGCTGCACCAACGTACGTAACATGCATAAGAGCATTTCTGTTCAGCTCCGACTTGGGCATAGTGCTCTAGGTCGCAGTATTACTTTGTTTCATGCTGCTGTTGATGTTCCACCTTGCGTCCCTCGATCAAAGCAGTCCGTCCCCCAAACAAACATTCGCACGTCATATTGTTGTGTTTGGGCAGACCTGCTGGACCCCAAAGCGGTTTAACGTCGTTGGTCGCGCACTTATGCCCTCGAGGCGCGTTTTTGACTTTGCAAACACCAACACTTTTAGTCCTTCGCCTTTCCGACTGCAACTTACTCGAGTGCAGCACAGAGCACGTACTAATACAAGACGTTGAGTGGTACCTGACAACTTCCCTGACAACTTCGTATGAGCCCGTTTAGGTACATGACGCCTGGCTGAGTCCCCCAGGCGCGACACACAAAGTTATGATGATTTGGCAGGCCGAATTGTGAACAACAACACAATGGCTGATGTTGGTATATACTGTGCATGCTCGGGCGCTATATTGAAGTTTGCTCTGTGGGTGAAACATTCGAGTTGGATTGGGCTGCAAGTTCGTGAACGTTGGACACACTCGAATTGTAAGAGTCGGTTAGATAAAAAGATCAACAGATGAACGCGCTTTTATTCGTTTGTTGCGCACTCTGACATGGACCGGCAGACCACAAGCGGGTGACGTGCACCATCAAAAGAGCACACGAAAAAGTCGTGCTCATCACAAAAAACTGCAAAATGCCCATTATCATGTAAAGCTACATACATAATAATTGCTGAGTTAGCAAATGTGAAAGGCTGCTTGAAACAGCTGGCTGGGTTACATTGCGCATTATATGCAGTTTCCACTACAGCGGTCAAAGAGCACTCCTGATCTCGTGACGAACACAGCCAACGGTGAATACCTCATGTTTCTCGCTGCTGAATCCCAAATTTCCTGTGCCGACACCACGATAGCGTTTACATACATAGGTACTACGTGGTGATGGGCGTGTCGGTACATTGCGCACGGCTAATTGCGCTGGAATTATGCTTGTCAAATATTTCGTGGAACATCATGTTAGTCAGTTTGTCTTGCTACATCAAGCTAAAAACCGTAGTTTTCACCTCACGGCATCGCTCGTTGTCGGATACAAACGTATGTAGCCGTACTAATCCACCGGGACGTGAGAGGAAAGAGGCTGAAAGCAAGCCAGCAGTCGGCCCAATGTATTATGATATCCTAGAAAAGTGGTGGACATTGCGACTGCATGCCCGTACCTTTACATTTGACAACCACACCGGGCCTCACTTTGAAGTGCTAATTCTCATTCATCAAGTTTTAACCGAGTCATTGCAATGCTAGCTTTATTCTTCATAAGCATGGCTTTCTGAAGAAATCTTACACATTCACGCGTCGATAACCTTCTTCCAAAAGAACCTCCGGTCCACGTGTGAACTATTGCGGCGCACTACTATATACGTATGTACGCTTCCATCATATTACGGGCCTTGTGTCAGTTTTATGTACACATGCTGCTGCAGCTAATACATGCAGCAACTTGATCAGTGCGGTGGCAAGCCCGCATAGTGCATAGTACATAGCTGGCAGCAAGCGACCTCTTTGGGTCCAGTGCACACGCGCAGCCAAGTCAATGTGGCAGCTGGCCGAAATTTGGGGCGATACTGTAAAACCAAGGTACCGCTTCTCAAAGAGCATGTGTATCTAAAATATCAATGTTGTGCAGAACAGGTGTGCTCAATTATGCTAGATTTGGCCACTGTCTTTTGCTGTTCACACTCTAGCCGAGTGAGCAAAGTAACCTGCCATTCACATTACTTACTGTAGCTGGTGGCAAATGTCTCAATTCATGTCCTACTTTTTGTGATGTTGTTGCCCTGAGGCCCGTAGCTGGAATATACATGTGCCCCAATGCGACATGCGCGTCAGCGTGAGAGACGACTTAGCGCCAACAACCCACATACGGGCCTGGTTTGGGGCAACGTGATTCTGCGGCCGGCGTGCGAAGTTTGTGCTTGAATGCACGCCTCCACCGTATGTATATGTGCATGAGTTGGCACATGGGTACGGCTTGGTAGTACGCTTTGATCGCAGCTGTATTGTACGGCTGTTTGCTGTTGGACTTATGTATGTGGACCGCATGTGTGGTAGTATTTTCGGTTTCGTAACCACATTGTGCACTCCTCCAACACGCAGTTTGATTTAGATGGTTTTCATTTTTTTTGTTGCGGTGCTTTACGTTTGCTTTTGCTGTTGCTACTTGTTATGTTATGTGGTCATCTTATTCGTCAAATATGATTTTAATTTTTTTGTTTCAATCTCACCGCAGAAACTTCCAGTTGTTCCCAACTTCGTCATTTTCCTGTGTCGAATTTTTCCTTGTGTATGACAAGCTCAACATGACATTGTGACATTGCAACATCATAATGTTTGATAAAACGTCCGCTTTCGCGGTTTTGAATCAATTTAACTTAAGATGATTAAGATAAAGAATTTAGCTTGAAGAACACTTGTTTCGCATTGCCGAAGTACATGAGTGCTATTATACCTACAGTATACAACCTTCCAGTGTTGCAGCCGTAGCAGGCGCATTTTTCACAACGCCAGCTTCCGTGTGAAGCTATTTGTTGTCCAACTTCGCTGTCAGCAAGCAACGCTAGATCGCTCATTAATATTTTTTGTCCAATTCTTGACAAAATGCCGTCTAATAGCAGTTAAACCCAGCCGACTGACGCAACTTTTGGCTTTGACCAAGGCAAAATTGAAGACCAACTGACTGACTCCTGTGTGGGAGCGCGTTTGTTTTATATGAAATCAACCGTGCAACCGACCCAAGTTTACTCGTTGTTAAGCGCTCGTGTTGTTGAAATCGTTGTTCTGCTAGATATACACTGTTTAAGCGGCCATTGTAGCGTCCAAAGTTGCTAAGTTTCTCCGGTCACCATGCGGTTCCATGAAGTGAGTCCTGCTCCAAGCGGTTGCACCGAAACACGGCCGAACTTGATGTGGCGGTGGTGGGTGACGGCGAAAGACAATACTTCGTGACAACAGATAATCTATACCGACAACTATTCAACGAGCCACACCGTATTTTTTCGCCGTCGGTGTATACACGTTGTACGTACGCTGCTTTGTTTTGTTGTGCGCCCCCAAGCGCATCGCTGCCGGACATACATAACTTTTGGGACGTGTCACTATATACGCGCACCGCTTAAAACTGTCACGCACTCACCAGCCAACCGGCCTGCTGGAGGGGACAGACGCAAACCGCATCGCTCCAAGGCGCTGTGAAGGAAAAGCTAACGAGAGAACCGCACCTATATACCTAGATTACGGCACTGCACGTTCCACCAACGTCGCCGTGCCTGTGCACCAAAACTGGTTGGTGCTGTGTGTCAACCCCACGCTGCGTGTTGAACGTGCGCTCGCGTGTTGCGCAACAATCGCGCCGCGGTCGAACCGGGCCAGCGAGAACCATAATTCTCTAACTACTTAAACGGCCCTGTCAGGCCACGCCACCTGTCCTGCTGTCCCTGGGCGCTCGGCTGTGGTTCAAGATGCTCGTTTGTTCAGCTTGATTGCTCAATTTGCGCTGCTCTCAAAACCCTGTTCTTATCAACTTGGCTGAATCTACGCCGTTTTTTATTTTATCGTTAATTAACGATCGTGGTTCCTTGTTGAGCTTAGATGGATCATCTGCTTGAATTGATCTCCCGCTTGGGGCAAAAATGACCAAATATTGAGTAAAAACAGAGTCGTATAATGGTGTGACGGAGCATTATGTAACCTCATGCGGAAGGTGGTCAATGTGAAAAAGCGGGGGATACAACTGATGCTATAGAGAGCTCGATTTAAATCTTTCAACCACGTAGGTCAATTGCGACCGTTAGTTATGAGTCTGGTCTTAAAAAACTATTTTGGGATGTTTAGGTTTTCAGCGCCATCGCTAAAGCTTGGGTGCCTCGGGTACCCAATCACCCCAAACCCGGCACGCCCTTTGTAAATTGCCGTATTGGTCGACCACCAAGATCTTATGGCTCACTTTCAGGTTTTTGTTTGAAATTTCCTGGACCATTTGACGTCGCTGGTTTCGGTATATTGGTTAGTCAGTGTGCCTGCCATTTTTAAGTGCATGTATAATTGTGCATAGTTGGTCACGCTTTTTTAGCCAATATTTGACTTTCATAGCAGCCCGCGGCATGCAAGGAATAACTTTCTCTATTTACTCTGTTCAAATGTAATCACTGTGACCACCACGCAACGTGTCGCTGTGAGGCTGCCTTCACAATGCATGCGCGTTTGCGCGTTTGCGCATTTGCGCACGAAACTGACGCGCATTTGTGTTCACAATGCATTTGCGCGTTTGCGCATCTGCGCGTTTGCGCGCCGAGCTCGTGCGCATGCGCAAACGCGCACGCGCATTTGTGTTCACAATGCATTTGCGCGTTTGGCTTGCCCGAGCTGCCTGAAGCTAAAAAACATTATTATTTCAACAAATTATATTTTAAGAACGATATGGCCACCTGTTACGATCCTTTTACGTTTGTTGTTTTATCACTCAGCCATTGTTTATGTTTCATTTCAAAAGTCATTCTAAAATGTCGAAAATTGTATTTTTCACAACTTGTCGTGTTTGTTTCTTGTTCGTATGCTTTTCTTTGAACAATTTCAATGGAATCGGGTAGAGGGTTCAACTTTTGTTCTGTTTGATAGTAATTTTATGTATTTTCTATCATTCGTTGCCAAAAAATATTCCGCAGTCGCAAGTTTTCCTTTTAAAAATTACATCATGGGACAGCAAAGGTGAATGCTCATCAACAGACGATGAGCTCAATCTCCCGCCGGACGCAGGCCAGCCCGGTACGAATATGAAAATGTAAAAAAAACACCTGTTCCAAATTTCATGCACACGCTATTCTAATCTGATGCGCAAACGCGCATGTCCATTGTGAACACAGATGCGCACTGCGCGTTTGCGCATGCGCGTTTGCGCGTGCGCGTTTGCGCATGAAATTTGCATTGTGAACACCAATGAGCGTCAAAAAATGTGACGCGCAAACGCGCATGCGCAAACGCGCAAATGCGCAAACGCGCAAACGCGCATGCATTGTGAAGGCAGCCTAAGTTGGTCCGCAGCAGAATTCTAAATTGAGATGTTTCCGCACTTCGCGTAGTGCAGTGGTGTCTATGTAATTTGTAATTTTAATATTTCAGAAAAAAGAGACAATATAATTTCAAAAAAGGCGAGACTACGTTGGCTGTCGCATTACTACGCTCATTACTGACTTCAAAAATCCAGAGTCATCATTCCTGGAATTTTCTCACCTAACTTAATGTTTGACGAACCATATCGGTGCACCACCCATCCAATAATCGGACTGTCCTGTCCACCAACGAACCGAAATCGCATCAAAACGCACCCACTGAGCGCATGACAGGACCCTTGTGATTTCGCCGTCTAGCCGACTTTCGCCACGCGCCTGTTCGATGCGTTGGCTCGATGGGTACGTTTGGCCTGAAACCGGGTTGCTGTGGCACCTACGTAGTCAAACACTCATGATTATATCGCACCACATTGAGTAACGGACGGAACCACTAGCGGATTGTGAACTCCATGCAACTTGGCACTGTCTCTACTCGTATGTTGTGATTCAGATTTGTTTCCGCAACAGACAGAATGTGTACCAACTTTTCCGGCCAAGGGGCTTCCCTGGAAAGCTTTATGTATATGAGGCTGGTTTGAAAATTGAGTTTGAAACAAAGCAACAGCAGCAACAGCTACATAGCCTGGCCGATGCTGTTGCATGCTTAATTTCAATCGTCGATAACGCAAGCAGATGCAATGCATTTGATGTTACTTTGTCTTACTCTACTACCCCATCCCAGCGACATCACAAGTTAAATCTATCGTCGGCCAAGTTGTCCGGCGCGTAATCCACATGTGTTTACATTAAGAAATGCAGCTGTTGTTTCGTACACGTACATAGTATCTGCAATGTATGTAGGTGCGCCTAACTTACTTTATTTGTGTGGTTGCAGGTAGATTGGTGCCGGTCGCAATACGGCTGCCTTCACGTGCGGTCATGGGGCAACGTCTAGCCAAGCATTACATGGACGACGGTGTGCGACTATATCACGTTCAACACAGACAAGCGGCGGTCGACAAGTGGCGACATGCCCTCGACAGACTAAAGTCGGTCACATTCGTGGACATCTTTGGTTTGGACGACAGAATTGGTTTTCGTTTAATTGACATCAACGATTTTGCGAGTTGCAGAAACTCCGAGGATCGTTTCATAACAATGGGCTATCTGGCACAAGCTTACTGTGAAGTGGGCAACTTTCATGAGATGCTCACGTTCGCCATGCATCAGATCGATCTGGCCAACCAATGTGCCGACAGCTACATGAAAGCAGAGGTGAGTGAAAGTGCTTCACGGTCAAAACAGTAGCCTCATAATCTCAAGGGTGGAACGTGTTTCCTCAAGAATGTTGCACATACAGGCATATCTCAACTTGGCTCGGGCGAGTGAGCGACTGAGTGAGTTTCACAAAGCGATCAGCTATGCACGACACAGCATTCAACATCAATCAATGGACCCGAGAACGCCCGGCTACGCGTATTTGTGCATGGCTCAGGCCTATTTGGGATTCAGGTATGCAGCATGCACCGCTGATGTTTTATCATTTCCACCGCAATGTGACAATCGCGATACAATGTGAAACATCATGCATCATTGATTGCAGTCAATTCCAATTGGCACTTGAGCACTACGAGTTATCGATGCAAGTGGCGTCCAACACGGCTGACAAACTGTTGGAGCTGCAGATATGTGTCGGACTCGGATCGTTGTTCACTCAGCTCAGAGATCTCGCCAAAGCTGTCATATTCCTGCAGGTTGGTTCGGACTGTCGTTTCGTTGTGAACTGCACGTTCTATGCAGAGGCTTGTGTGTACAGGCTTATTCGTGGCCTTTGGAACAGGCCTGGTCATATCGACTTTATGAAGTAATGGGTTGATAGTATGGCACTTATGTATGTCGGCATGGGTATGACTCTAACTGTTATTGATACTGTATATACTTGACAGAACGCCCTGGCGCTCCTGAAAACGATCTCACTGGGCGACGTACAGGCCAAGTACCGCTCCCTGATTCTATTCCATTTATCAGTGGCTTTGCGCAAAAATGGATCACTTGTCGATTCGAGGTCTGCCGCTGAGGTATGACAACTGCACACCTTTTTATTTCAAAATTTGCCGTTTTCATACGATGTGGGGGCACGTCAAACAACCGATGGAGCTTAATGTTGCGCCATTGTGAATGGTTGAACTAACCTATGTATTTGCCGCTTTCTACCAAACGATGCGCGTGGACAACATGGCGTTTGGCAACAAAATTTTCACAATATTTTCCCCTACACAACGTTTCAACCGCAATTGTAAACGGGTGTTGTTGGTGCGAGCAAAATCCAAACCTGTCAAGTGCAAGCCCCATACGTTAATCGTGTATGTTGACGTATGAATAACATTTGTGCAAATGTTTTATCTGATTTGCGAAGAAAACAAACGAAGTTTGAAAACACGCGCACTGTTCACGGGGACCAAGCCAAGGCAACTGTTTTCGGCTGTCAACAGTCGTCGGCCTTTGAGCGTAAACTTTTTTGTACCAAGAAAGGGCGCGGTTTGTTTTTTTACGTTTTGAAATAAAACGGATGGCGTGTCATACCAGGGACAGTCCGTTTAGCTCAAATGAGCAAACATTTGCGTTTGCTATCAAAACGTACGCCAGCCCACACAGATGGGCGCTGACAGTCAAAAAATGCAACTACATACATGTACTTACGAAAAGTTCCGATCAGGAAACTAACTTGACATTGCGCTAGCACGATGTGATGTAACGAAATGAGCAATTTGGTCAGTATAACTGAGTTGATGTTTCAGGAAGCGCTTCGTCTGGCCACCGACAGCGGACATCAACCGATTCAGGCTCGATGTCTGCTCTCACTGGGTGACGTGCACCAGGAATTGGGCGAGAAAGAGGTACGAATCATGTATACGTTGGCAAGAATTCCTTAGACTGTTCAATCGTATGCGATTGAAGGTATAGTCCAGCCACGTGCTCATGAGACGACTCTTTTTAAAGCTTGCTTGGCCACATTCAAAAAAGCGCCGGTTACACGGGTTTTCGCAAACAAAAGAAAGAGATTGGGCCGAGAGACATGATGACAAGTTCCAGCTGGCTGACCTCAATTTGTTGCGTGCTTACGCGAACAGCAACATTTTAAACACACAAATGTTTTGGGAGTCAAAAGGGAAGTTACGCACCGAGGTGGAGAGCGTGTTTTTAAAAAATACACGCGTTTCTCTTTCTTTCATTTCCGACATACGTGGAACCGGAACATTATTGGATCCGTTCAAGTCAAGGTCAAATTAAGGCGTCTCATGAGTTCGTGGCTGGACTATACAATTTTCTGGAGGTTAATAATATGAACTATGTATAATGATTCACCTACATTGCAGGCAGCGCTGATGCACTACGACAGTGCGTACAGTATGATGCGTGAGATGGACGACAAATTAGGCCAAGTGGCTGTGTTGACATCGCTGGCAAAGGCAGCCGGCGAGGCGCATCGAACCGACAGCAGACAGTGTGAATGTCAGGCGTTGCAGTTGAACAAGAAATGTCTCGAACTCGCCAAACAGATCGGATGCAAGGTGTGTCCCTATGAACTGGTGTCGAGTGTGACCTTCGATCGGCTTCGTGGTATTGTACCAAGTGGGTAGCATCTAGTGGTGGCCTAGCACTAGGGTTTGCTCCCTAAGTTCAAGGCCAAGCCGAAGCCCAAACCTGCGTAAACCCACTGCTGTTGGCGAGCGATACCAATTCAGACCTAAACCTCTGAATGTTCTAGTTGGCGATGCTCAAGTGCCACAGCCGACTGCAGGATTTGTACGCACAACTGAGTGACGACGAATCGGAGGATATTGCCAAAAAGGTAATGAACCAAGATTTTCAAAATAGCAAAAATAGAACCATAGAATAGATTTGTTAGCAACATAACACAGCCATGTTTGCAGGCGGTCACGGCGTTGACGCAAGAGCTCGAAATGTACTGCAACTTCTGTGGCCAGAGGTTTGGTCATCGTGACGAATCACTACAGGCGCTGCCATGTTCACACTTGTTCCATCAAAGGTACGGCGACTGAGCAGCGTCGCAATGTTTGAACTTCATGTCCTGAGCGAACGATCGCTGTTGCCCATTGTCACAAGCTTCATGCACAACTGAGTGTATGCACATTGCGGGCAGATGTTTCAGATGCCTTCACAACACGTTGGGTCAACGCGTGAACAAGGACTGTCCCAAATGTGCCCATCAGCATCGGAGCACGAGCAGTGTCGGTGGTCACAAACAGCAACAACAACAACAAGCAGCAGCACGCCAGTTCGTGTCCCAGCCATCAACCAGTCAGCACATGACTGTAATCGATCAACCTCCGTCGTCATCGTCGCGTCGCACCTCGGTCTCCACGGTCACATCAGTGGCCGCCGTGCCTGACGTGTTCGCGCAGGCGCATTTGCCTGATTTTCAAGGCGGCAGCAAGATTGACCATTCGCATCAGAACACGACAGCGACAATTAACAGAGCGGACAGTGTCACACCGACGACTGGCGCCAGGGGCACTGACTTTCTGTCTCCTACCGCCGGTCTCGGTGCCAGTAATGCGTCACCATCGGCACAATCGGTCGACGCACTATTACAGCAGCTGGTGAAACATCAGTCAACAAACACAACCACAGCCACAAACACTGCTACAGGCGGCGGCAGTCCGACAAAGATACTGACGACCGCGCATTTACACAATGTCGCTGATGTGTGACATAACAGTAGCTGGACAAATACTGTACATGTACATGGGATCATATCTGCCCAACTAGGCGCTTCAAGTGGTTTTGAATTAGCAAAATAGACGGAATGCTTGTGCGTGTACATGTACAGTAATTGAAGTGTCGTTTCAACGTTGATTTTGCCAGCTGCCTGACGTTTGACGCAACGCTGCAGTGGAACCAGCGTTGAGTGGGCTATCCAAATGTAATGTTTCATCGCCTCTGCTCGGTGCGCGTATTCGCTATATATTTGAATGATTATGCTGTTCACAGGGAATCAAAACTGTCCATCTTTCGATTGTCTGATTTCATCTGATGTATAATACATTACTACCTAGATTCGGATTTAGCGCAAATCTGTTTTCGTCTCCAAGATCATGCTGTATGTCTTCTCTGATTTGTTTTGTCCGATTTCGTTCTTCCACAAAGCCGTCTATTTACCTGAATTGCAGCAAGTGTATAATATTTTCCGAGTGGTTGTGGCCAGCGCGGCTTTTCTTCATGTTAGCACCTGACACAATAATGGCCAGTATGGTAGCTTCTTCATGATGACACACGCTGCGGCTTTCGCTTTCATAGTCATACAGAAACAGCTCGAGATGTGTATTGGTCGCACAATGACTATATAAGAATTGGGCAAATTTTTTTCCTGAATCGCAAAGCAGGCTAGTGACGGGGCAATGACGTTGCGTTGCGTGATCGCACACAAAGCATGTGGTAAAGAGAATGTTTCAGACCTGCGGCAACGTGGTTGATCTGCTATATTATTTTCAGCTAAAAATGTTTTGTGAGAATCACAAATAGCACAGTAGTTAAGAGTGACTGAACGTGAAGATCAGGATTGATTTTGATGAAATCTTATATGGTCATTGTGCGACCAATACATAATGCAACAGTTGTTGATTTTCATTTCCGTAAACAGACCCAACACTGCCTGATTGCCTGTTATTCCTCTGTGGGTTATATTTGTCAACTAAGGTGGTTTTGTTTTCTGCAGTTCTCAAGCTTTTGTGACGAATGAGTATCGCTGCAGGAGACGGAAGTACCTTGTAACAAATTCTTTTCTCTAATTTGGTACAAAAATGTCTTCTCGTAAACACAAGTATGTGTTGTCATTCATTCCCAAGCTTTGGAGCGTGTTCTATTTATGCAACGCTTGCGAACTGCCGGACTTACTTTGGCATTCAATGTTTGATTGTATTACATGCCGTGGCAGTTATGTGGGTACCTCAATTTCGATGACTTTTAGGGCCCAGATAATTGTGTGTGCATGCGTTTCTGTTACCTGAGCCAGAGAAGTGATCTCAAAAACGTCGGTTTTGCATTTTATCGGCACAATAATTTATGAATACTGCGCGTTTTCGCAGAATATCGTGTTAGGAGTTCTGATGATGAATGAGAGTCATGTTTCTGTGCGTCTTATACACACGATGGTCTCTCTATGCATAATAAAAACATTTTGTCGAATGCATTCGTATCTCATGAATAAAGAGATATCTGAAAATTTGAACGTCTTTTTTCAAATGCTCAGCTTATAAATCAGAAGACCATTCAAACATCGTATAGTTTCATTCCACATAATCATATGTATTTCGTGCGAATATAACCTTTCATATATTGTGAAGAATTTTTGTAAAATCAGAAACAAACAAAATACAGAATATACAGTACCATGTATCACAGAGACGTGGGAAAACAATACAACGAAATTAACCGTCCAGTGTCGCACATAGTGTGCTCGCAGTCTGCTTTTGACACGTTGATATACGTAGTTGACACTACGGCAGACAATTTGCGCTCACGCTATATCGCTTGAATCATGAAGACCTGTCAAACGAAACAAATAGTCAATCATTTGAAAACGTGCAACGCACCTCATGTATATGAGTAGCGTGGTCGACAATGGAGTGGAGCGCTCAATTGAAGTGTTGCATTCAAAACCGTATGAAACACACCCTTGTCGCCCCCAAGCCTCACAAGTCCGCTGCACACCAGAACAGAAATACAATGCAAAAACTGTTCAATGCATTATCAACTATAAACCACATTGCGCGCGCATATTCTTGTCAAGTATACCCGAGATATGAAACATTATAACATACCGTACCTACACACGCATTAGGCAATTATTGTTAATAAATTGTCGTTACGGCAAAGCATACGGTTGTGTCGGTCAGTAAAACGATGAGAATAACAAGAACAATGAGCCCGGTGTACACGCATAGTACTGTATGCAACAAGCCAATATGGCTGTAAATTACTCTTATAGCATGATCAATCGTAGATTACGCAGCGAAAAGGGACCAAGGCAGAAGCACAGCGCACGGTCGGGCTTAGAGAAAACAACCAATCAGCACAGAGCAAATAGAATCATTGAAATGGACATGGGGTACGGTGGTGATAATATCAATCGGTACACTGAGCTAAACAATGATACGTACAGAAATAATACATCATAATTATCTACAAATCCGTTTAACAGTCAATCACATGAAACAACATAATGTGTACACATAAATCAACCGGAAGGCTATGCAATGCCAGTGGAAACCGGTTCAACAATTTCACCAAGTATGCGTCGAATGTACAGTAAATCAAATGTGATCATTTGTTCGGTGCCGTCGATGGCGTTGTCTTGTACGGTATGGGCCCGGTGACCGAGCGTCTTTGTGTGCTCGCAGCCCCAACTGGTCCAGTGCCCGGCGCATTTGTGGTTGTTGTTGTGATCGTGGGCGCAGTGGCTGCGTCCGATGATTGGCTGTTGTCTCTGGCCAATGGCGACACCGGAATCAACGCGCCGGCACCGGTGGCCGAGCCGATCGATGGTTTACGGTTGATGGCCGTGAATTTGTCCAATTTGTTGCGCAGTCCTTGTAGGGTGGAGGGACGGTAGGCGGACGCGGCTGTAGCTGGCTGCACGCTGCTGCATGACGCACCTGTGATGGTGAGGGGTGAAAAGTACTTGCGGCCCATTGTCATGGAACGTAGGGTGTGCACGCATAAAGACAGTGCGTGCCTTGATCGTTAAGGCCACTTTATACTTCTCTCGTTTCACCCCAAAACTTCAAAAAAAAAAAAAAAAAAAAAAAAAAAAAAAAACGGAACCGTATAAACGACATTCATAAAAGGGGGAACGATACAGCTTTTTTGTTCTTTGTATCGCAACGAGAAAAAAACCCCACAATAACTACTGGATCTCAACCCACACGGGTTTATTCAAGACTGCTGAGCTGGTATCCAACTGCCACGACAAATTTTTTATCCCTACCATGACCGCATAATGCTAATGTTCAACCAAACCCAACCGGGTGTCGGTGATCGACTGCGTGATTGCGTCTGTGGTTGAGCAACCGGACTTTGTTTGTGCATCAAGCCAACATCCGACAATCGTTTGTGTTGTGTGCTCGGCGGCAACAGTTGCACGCCATCCGATGTTGAAATTGATCTGCGAACATGACAATCCAGGTTTTCACATGTGACGACAATCAACAATTTCGAGTCATATAAAACAAAACAATTTACCGCGGTATGAATGTTTGTTTGTGCATTGAGGCACCAGGTGTCATCAACAGTCCAGCACCGGTCGTGGCCGGCGCCAACTCGGCTGATTGTCGTTTGCCGCTCACACGTCGATGCAGCAAATGAGATGTTTTTCTGAAAACCAAGTGAAAGGTTATCAATTTTTATGATTTTTTAGTCATAGATTATCCAGCAAAAGACGAACCTGTGTGGTGGTTGTAGTGGTCGGCGTCGTATCGGATTCTTTGTGTATCCCTTTTTGCGTGCCATTTTCCCAACTGCTCTGCGCGGTGCGCCTGTTTTGATGCTGGTACTGGCCAAGGGCGTGACACGCAGAGAAACCTGAAAACATGGTCAGTTTGGAACCAACGTGTTTTACATTAAATGACGTCGCCACATAAACAGAAAATAAGATCACAATATAATCTGACCTGTTCACCGCTGGACAACAACTTTTGCATGAGTTGCGTGTGTGTCAAGTTCTGCACCGCGTCACCATTGACGGTTGTGATCAGATCTTCGGACCTGAGTCCCGCCTCGTATGCTGGCCCGTCGACGTCAACCTGCAATGTAAAAATCGAAATTGCAAAAAATTATTTTTTATCCGGAAATATTTCCGTTTCGCAGCCGTGCACGTATGTACCTGTGTGGCAATGTGTTGTATGGTGAAATACTCGGACTCGGCACCCAAATACACTCGCACTGAGCGCAGTGTGAACCCGTATCCTTGTGCACCCCGTCGTATTGTCATGGGCGGTTTGACGCTGCTGATCGCTGGGGAGAGATCGACGTGCGCCAGACTGCGACGACCTATGTAAGTGTTCGATGGATGAACAAGACAAAGTACATCTTTCGAATAACTTATTTCAACACAATAATACGTTATCCGAACCGGGACTGGCATCCCTTGAGCTCGTGCTACTGTTGCTCGGTGACGGGGGTGGCGCTGCTGATCCGCTTAGCACACGTGATAGCAACGGACCGGACAGGGAACCGGAACCCGTGGAACTGCCACCTGATGACAACGGTGCACTTGATGGGGCGCCACCAGTGCCTTGCGACCCTGATGGTGGGATAACCTGCCAGTATGAAATAGAGTTTTGCTCGCATAGACGAGAAAGTGACACTGAAAATCACTGATGTGCCACCAACCAAATGCAATGAATTTGATTTACTGCTGCCGGCACTGCCCCTGGACGGAATACGTTCCCGTCTGAACACAACTTGACTGTTGGGCGATGGCGGCGCGGCCGAGCTCTGAAAAACCGCAATTTGGCTTTTGCTTTGGCAAGACGGACGAAGTGACGGGTCCACAACGCAGGTCACAGACAACACAAGGATCCAACCAAATGGTGTACCTGTGCGGCCGTGACGGACGTCTGTGGCGACAGTTGTTTCGGACTGGGTTGAAGCACACCGTGATGATGATGTTTGCGATAGGACGATCGACGCGCAGCTGTGGGCGGTGGGGTGCGATCGCCACGACATTCGCTCATTGGGGGCACCGGGGGTGACTGAATACAGATAATTGGGGGAAAATGACTGTGAACGCTAGTATGATATATGTACTGTTGAACTAATGGTAACGCATGCTAATGACACCGGGAGATTTTATGGGCAAAATGGATTGTAAAACGTTGAAGCAAGTTGTTTCACAGTATTGCTTTCAGGGACGCCAGTCCACCCATATGATCGCGTGCTTGCACAGCAGCCACGCGCAGACGGGCTTGCGAAACAGCTTCTGTCAAGCACCTTACAATGAACTAAGTTTTGGTTGACCGAACAGAATGAACAACATTGGAAGTCACGGGTGCGCATCCAAAAAATAATCGTTATATTATGTGAGCTAGTCTCACATATCAAACATCAATTGACAACAATCGAAGCCAACCTGTGCAACATGTTGTTGTGTGCGTTCATCAACCGGGCTCAGCTCCTTCAACAATTCAGCGGCTTGATGTATCGGATCGTTATCAGCATCGATCGATATCGCTACACGCGGCAACGGCATGTTCGACGTGGAACCAGCGTCTGATGCGACACTTGATGTCGATGTCAGTGTTTGCGACCGGGCTCGCGCGTCCGCTGTACAAGTTGGCAATGACCATTTTGTCAGCTCAGGAGTACTTCGGGCGCCATGACAGCAACAGCAATTCAAGTGCTTACCGTCTTTCCCGTCCTTGGACACAGCTGGACTCAACTGCGCGGGGGAACGACGTTGTTCGCCATCTGAAAGTCCTATTTGGATATAAACATGGTCATTGAATGATCAAAATCAACAGAGAAACACAAACTTTAGCCGTACCTTGCGAAGTATCCGTTTGCTGTGCTTTGAGCGCCTGTTGATGTTGCGACTGCAGCAGGGCGTGCTGGTGCGCCGAGATCTCCAATGGTCCACTGCCTGCAAACAGAGTATTATTATGTATTTCAAAATGAACTTGTTGATCATTATCGTGCTCGGTTGTTCATGACAGTATGATGAATCAAAACAATAGGAACACCCACCAATATCCAAACTACCACTATCGGTGCTGCTCACAGTGTTTTGCAATGGTGTGCCACTACCACTGCTGCCCAGCGCTGACGATCGGTGCGACGAAAAACGACGACGCAGGAAAATCGCCTGCATTGGCAAGGAAATACGTCGTGGTGGTTGAATTCAGTGTCAAACATGATTATTTTATTTGCAGTTGTCCGCAAAATCACCCAATAAACTTCAGCCCGCTCTCACCATCGGTATCTGCGAGTCCACCGTGCTGCCACAACGACTGCGATCTGACGGCGGTACATCGACATCATGGCCGATGCCCGATTCGGCTGCACTGTCCTCCGATTGCGCCGACACTTTGCGATCGAGCAGCGCTTGGATCTGCAACGAGACACATTGTGCGCATTTGAGCAACGATCGATCGTGATGCCAATTTACCGGATTCGGTACATCGGACGGAATGAGGAAGGAATGTCGCGGCGAGGCACAACTGCTGAACGACGACAACATGGGCGATTGACTGCCATCTGCATCCATTGATTGGTCGTCGTCACCGGACTCGATCTCGTGATTGTAACGATCGGCACGCGCTGCAATCAGTTTGGCTTGCGATAGCATACAGAACTGGCCACACATACACCACACGTTTCCTCAACTTTGTGCATCTTTGGAATGAGACTCAGTTTGTCAAGTCTTTCAGCAGAATTGTGATGTGCAATTATACTGACCAGGAGAAAAGTTGTCCATTATCAGGGAACAACTTTCATATGATCAAAACATCTCCGCCAACATACGGTTCAAATGAAAATTAGACGCAAAAATGATCCGCAAAGACGCAAAGATGAGAAAGGTGCCATGCACACCAGACGGGACTCACTGTCGAAATAGCTGGTGTCATCCTCTCCCTCCAGATTGGGCACGAATTCAGCCTTCTGCCTGAGCAGTGCATTCCAGCAGACATTTGAGAAGAACGGATGTGATTTCAGCTCGACCGCGTCACTACGAGTGCTGCCCAGCCGATCAATTGGATTCTGAGGCGGTGGAAGAGGATAATGCACAGACGAACATCTTTAGGATCTTGAAAAGGGCTCTCGAACCTGTTGCAGTAAACCAAGCACCAAATTCTTAGCATTATCCGGGATACAGTATCCGTCGTCCTCTCCGGGCCACACAATGTTTCCTGGAAACGAGCCAAGAAATGTGCCACAAGGAATAAAACGGACAATTTTTCAAGCTCCATCTGCCATACCTTCAAACTTCACATGCAAAATGCATACCTTCAACAATTGCACCAAACAATTCCTCGGGAGTGTCACCCATGAACGGCGTCACACCACACAGAAACTCGTACATGATCACACCCAGTGCCCACCAATCAACCGGACGACCTGCATGATCGATAGTTAGTTTGGCCAGCAGAAACAAACTACGCAATCTAATTAACCAGCTAAAAACCATATAACCAACCATAACCGCCTTGTCGCAAGATCACCTCGGGTGCCACGTATTCTGGCGTGCCACACAGTTGTTTATCCTGAAAAGAATAAGAGCAAATAAAGTATTGGACAAACAAATTAAATTTCAATCAGACAATCAGTCAACCTGGAACTGCTGCGTTTCATTCACATCCACATAATACCCCTCACAAACGAGCGTCGTTCGATTCATCATTCCGATGCGCGACAAGCCAAAGTCGGTCAGTTTGATGTGGCCCATGGCCGTGATGAGCAAACTGTGTGCGAACATTATCAAGTAGCTAAGTGAGAACAGAATTGTGCAATATTGACTACATCGTCTAGTCTTCAGAGAGCACCTGTCAAAAGCACTAGCACCAGATGGCCACGTGATCCACAGAAGTGAGAGAGCTGATCTCTTTGCTCTTGTATACCATCACCATTGCTGCGCGAATCAAAGAAACAAGGTTTGACATTAGTGTGACCAACTTGTCAGGTTTGAGATCGCGATGTACAATTCCGCAATGATGCAGGTACTCGATGGCCAACACCGTCTCGGCAATGTACAATCTGACGAGGTCGACCGGCAGTGCGCCGACGCTCTTCAGTAACGAAGCACAATCGCCGCCCTCCACGTATTCCAGCACAATGCACAGGTGTTTCTGCAGAATTATTGGGTACTGAAATACCTATGGGATGTAAAGAACGGAAACCGGGTCCATACTTTTGTCTCGAAACTGCCATAGAACGAGACGACGAATGGGTTGTCGGTGAACATAAGAATGTCGCGTTCGGCGTACACCTGAATCAGCAAGGCATCCTCAGGCTGATTTGACGTGAAACATCAAACAAAATGGTCAAACCTGTTCAATCATGTTCCTCATTGCCAACGTTGTCTTGTTGAGTTTTTTCAACGCAAATCGATTGCGCGTCTCAATGTGTCGCACCAAATACACGGTGCCGTACGCACCGTTGCTGATGATCTGCAATAATGAAGTAGAGAAATGTGGAAAAAATATTGAAACCTAAGGTTATCAACCTTGAGTTGTTCAAAGTCCTTTTCCTCTGGTGGTCTGTGCACAGGAAGGGGTGACGGCTGTCGCAGTGCACCACCAGGCGTACCACCGCCCCCATCCCCCTGAGCACCCAATGTATCGTTGTTGATCACGTAGTCGAACGACATGTCACCTTGAATAAAAAGGCAAGAATTATTTTCAAAATGTCAAACAGCATGGAATGCAAAAGAATCAAACCTTGATCCAACGACATTGAGTTGTTGGCAGTTGACATGGCCGACAAACTGTTCGGTGTGGCGGGCGGCGGCGATCGGTCGGGATCCACCAGTGGACCGCTTCGATCCAGACCCAATTTCGACACAATATATTGTGGCAGATCGGGCACACGAGCATCAGCACAACCCAACTGCTCGCGAACATGGTCTTCGGCTTGCTCGAGGATATGGTAGAACTTTTCCGGGTCGAATTCCTGCAAATTCACAAACAATGAGTTTATTTCGAGAATATGTTTTCAAAAAATACAAATCGATCAAATAAATGGGACCAACAAGACATTCCAACAGTCGCGCTGGCCTGGCGACAATCATCAGCACTTCTTTCACCAACGAATATAGATAATTGAAACACTCCGGGGCGCATTTCTCGCGGGCCTGCAATGGTTTGAATTGGACCTGATTGATGATCACACCACATATTAGCACTAAATGACAACGTAACCCGAACAAGCCAACAAAACTGTTCACCTCGATCAATGTCTTGTCCAGGTTTTCCGACAATTCACAGAAGTAGTCGGTGCTGAGCACCAGCTGTCGACTGCGCGCCAGACAATCGGCCGCCAGCTCGACAATCTGATGATGCAGAAAACGGGTCACTCCGTCCATCAGCATTTGACGGGCCGCATTGCTACCGCTCGTACTCGCTGCAAACATTGCAATGAATTTGTATCGTTGCTTTAGAAAATAAGGCACAACACTTGGTTACTAGAAGGACTGGTCTTGCCTTGGTCACACAGGATCACAAGACCTTTAGTGTTTATTTCTTTTTTTTCTGATGCCACAAATTTTGACCAGCGTAGAGGTTATTTGTCAACTTCTACACTGGCCGAAATTACTGTTGTTACTTGTGCAAATATGTTATAACAGCTGGGGGACTGTTTATGAAAGATAATTTGAGGAAAGAGCACATTGAAATAGATACCTAAGCCACAGCCACTAACCAGCTTCGGCCCCGGCAGGTAACTCCAGACTCTCGCCCTGATGATGTAACTGGGGCATGCTGCTGATGGTGCCTGATAGCGGACGATTGACAGCAATGAATTTCTCCAGTTTTTCGTCCATTTGTTGACACGCCTGCAAAATCAATACCATTTTCTGTCTAAACTCAACATCGAAAATTGTCCAAAATGTTGGTCATACTTTCGGAAATCGCTGTTTGTACACATGATTTCGTAGCGCCTGCGTGGAATTCGACCGTTCCAGTGATACTGGGCTGCTGCAACAAGCAAAATTTGTCTAAATATTTTTTCGCAAAGAAAACAAGACAAAATTCAATATCACACACAACGTCAAGAAAAATACAAACATTCTAAAAAATGATGCCAAAACGTGGTCAGTTTAGTGGGTAGAATAACAGTGGAAAGGCAAAATTTGCATGGGAGAGACAAGGAGGCGTTCTGAATTGAAAGATGCTGCAAACAGTCGGTAAACGAGCAAGCACGGAGATTGGGAATCCACAAGATGATCAGTCATTAAACGGAATCAGAAATAGGATATACTTGCGTATTTTTCCGCAAAATATATTTTTGGAAAAAAAACCGTTTTTTTCCGAAAAAAAAACCGTTTTTTTCCAAATATTTTTCCAGTACTTAAGGATACCCATGGTCCAAAAATGCCTATTTTGGAGAAAATTTTGTCGGGAAATGGCCTGAAATATGCTAAAAATGCACTTAGAGATTAAAAAGTGCTCATTTTGAACTGTTTAGCACCGATTTACATTAGTTTTGACAACATCCTTTCGTAACCCTTGAAAATATTTCGGAAATTTTTGGAAAAAAACCGTTTTTTTTTCAAAAGTTGCCACTTGGAAAAATTTCCGGAAAAATAAAAACGTATTTTTCCGGGCCTCGGAAAAAAACGGTTTTTTTCGGTTTTTTTCGAAAAAAAAAACGGTTTTTTTTCCGGCCCGCAAGTATAAAATAGGACACAAAAATCTAAAACTCATTTTCATAAAAAAGACAAAGGGAAGAAAGGATCACGACAAGTTGCTAGGGGAACACGATTTACTCAAGTCAACCAACGTACTTTTCCAATGCACCAGAGCTTAGATTAAGCCAGGCCAAATGGCTGAAACAATGAGGGTATAGAAATCAAATGTTACAGGGCTATCTAAGGGCGAACTTAGGTTAAATCCGGCATCCGGAACCCGGAAATAATTTGCATGCAAAAATACAAAACATTTCAGGGCTCCGGAGATATTTCCGGAAAACGCAAGAATTTACATGCAAAAATAATGCGTTTTCCGGAAATATTTCCGGATTCCGATTTCCGGATTCAACCTAAGCCCGCCCTAAGGGTTTGACAGGAGTATGTATACAGCGGGATGGGCTAGTAGGGATCTACCTTGATTTTCGTAGATTGAAGAAAAACGCAAGATACATATGCAAACAGGATGGGGCCCACTAGTACAAGTTTAACCGAAATGGGTCCGGGGTGGTGACGAAATAGGACTCAAACTCAGCACAACCGTGCAACATGCAGTCAACACTAACTTCAAAGATCGGGATCGCGGGCGCGCATTGGGCGTTTGCATCAAAAGCAGTGATGGTGACACCGTACCTGGAACAGTTGGGTTTTATCAGAGCCGCTGAATAAGTGACAATCGCAGTGAGTATAGCAAACGCAGTTGAAATTCCACACAAACCATCCTCCTGTTGAAACATCATCTGGGCACTGCCATGTGCGAGTGGTGTGTTTGTGCTGTTGCTTGTCTGTGGCGCCGGATCAAAGGCGTAGTAACGGGACGCACTCACACGCAAGTCATCCAATGCAGCCGCTATACGTTCTTGTGACGAATATTGGGACTGGAAATGCAGCACAGACAAATTATGGCTTCTGTCTGTCAAGTAAGCAACTGCATGGTACAGGTGCTTTTTATCTTTACATCTGTGTCCGCCCACCAGCAATTACTTGTGGGAAAAGATACAATTTGGCCAATAAGGCGCAGTCGAGCGAACTTAGCACAAATTCTGCAAATGCGAAAAGCTACCAGCTACAGCTCTACAGGCATGAAACAAAGCTGCAGTGAGATTTGTCAGCAAGAAAACCTCATATAAAAAGAATGAGCTTGTACGCTGGCTGTGGTGTAATTTGATACCGCCATGCCAACTGCATCTGTTTTTTGGCTTCCTTTTCTCGTTACCTATGGATTGTGTGTCAATCAACATGTATCTGTAGCATTCTTTTGTATTTAGTGTGGCAGTTTGCACATACAGTATATGTACACTGTATATGCATTGAAAGACGACCAAAAAGCCGTTACGCAAAGCGCACGCTGGGCACCAAAATTTTTGGCATCCACGGAAGCGGTTGCGGACAGTAGCAGCAGTCAGCAGACAGAGATGAAGTTTGTAAATACTTGGTTAGACAGTGATTTGTGACGGAGACGCTGCACTAATTTTGACCAGCGTATGACTAGTTTCGCGAGTACTAAGCAAAAATGGGTGGCAGACCTTTGCAGCACATGCAACATAAACACAAGCAAAAAATTGAGAAACGCAGCCGCCAAGATCCGTAGTTGCGAAAAGTCGAAGGGGCCCAATAACAGAAAAGAGCAATATTACTCACCGACATTGCACTACCGGAACGTGGCGTGCCGTAGCCACTTGACGATGGGAGACTGGCCAATGACCATCGACGGGTGTCCGGTGCAGTGGATGGACGCATGGCCACACGACTGTGCACGCCCAGACGGCCACCTGAAATCAATAATGTGTTTCATATTTTTCATCACATGAGTTTTTATCTGGAAACAACTGTCAATGACAAACAACCTGACGCAGCGGCAATGGGCATGCGATTGGGCGAGCGACATCTGGGTGGCAGCACCGGTGACGTGTTCGGATTGAAACTGCGTCGACTGATGCGATGCGAATGACGACGCACGACGCGCAGCTCCTTCTGAAACATTTGAGTTTGTGTCATCCCCGCTTTAACAACCAACCGGTCGTCTCTATCCCTTTTCAATTCGACAATATGTCTAACTTTCAACTGCGTCAACGCGGTGGGTGCAGCCGAACCGACCGATGTGGTCAACGTCAATCGAACGTGTCTGGGTGTCATGTCGCAACAGGATATACTACGGGTGACTGGCGACGATTGAGTAGTGGCGATCGTTTGATGCTGTCGTTGGGCACTGGATTGTTGGTGCTGCTGCTGCTGCGACTCACCGGCCACACTCGCCGATTGGTGCATGCCACCAGCGGCACACAGTCCGGCGCTCAATGTTCGCGACGCAGCGTCACGTCGACGCCAGGCCTGTCGCAACATGGTCGGGAAACGTTGCCAGGGCGAATCGGGCGTACGCGGCGGCAACTGACTGGCTGTTGATGATGACAACGTGTCGTCACTGGCAACTGCACCAACACAGTACTCGAACTGGCCGGTGAATGATTTGGACAAGGGCAATGGCGGTGGGGCCAGACTGGATGGGTGCCGATTTGGATCACGCTGTTGTTGATTGTTGTCGCCGAACGAAGACGCCATCGACAGGTAATCGGCCTCGAATTGGTCCGAATCCGACATCACCGCAACTGATCGTCTGTTCATTACGACGATGGTCCGATCCAATAAAGTCAATGCCCTTGACTACGCATCAGCTGATGCTGGCATTCGACAATAATGTCATCGTGCTGTCGGAGACCAAGCAGCAGTGTTCATTTCCGAAAATTGCCACCATTGAGCTGGTGCCGGTCGGTACCTTGTGAAAAACAGTTATCGTTTTTGCGAATTCAAGGACTCTGATTTTCAGCCGCGCGCCTACGCGACAACAAATGTTTGCTTGAACATGGTAGGAGGCTGGACAAGCGCTCAAACTCAAAGCAGCCAGCCAAGTAATGTTGTTTGGTAGCAACCAACCAGCCAACCAACGACCGACTGGCTTACTCGTTTAAATGAAAGCTTGCTTCAACGACAGGCCGGGGCACAAAAAATGTTCATGTGCACGCACGCACGGGCCTATCAGCATGTCAGGTCCATTAAGACGATCGGTTGGGTTGCAGGCCGAGTTGGCAAGCACATTTATTGCTTGACAGTGAACACAATGCATCCAGCTATAGAACGGCGCCATTAGCTCGGCAACGCCCGCACGCAACTAATATGTTCGCTAAAGATTTGCGTTTGGGAAATGCCATTTTTAAAGGCATTCCCATTGACCTACAGGGTAGCGAGGGGGTGACAGGAAGCGCAGTTGGTCTGTGGTGGCATGTGTACCGAAATAGCAACACAGTGAACTTGCAGCAATGCAATGCTGTTGTCACCCACCCAAACGTGTGCGCACTTTTCGGCCGCGTGGGCGTCGGCGAGTGTGCGTATACAAGTACTACGGTATTACATTCACAACGTGCACATGAATGGCGCGCGCCAACACATGTGAACCTCACAGAGCTCGTATATCTGTGCGTCTAACTGTACGAGCGTACTTTTTGCACACGCCGCGCGACGACTGCCTCATGTTTCGCGCCTGTGCCGAAAAATCAATGTCAAACTCACTGTTGGTATACTGTATGGTATGGTATGGCCAGCGCGTGTGTGGTACAGTGAACTAAGGCACATTTATGTGCACTGGCAGCCTCGCATGGCTAGTCGGGTTGTTTTTTGACGTCGCAAGCTTTGGCGACTGGTTCAGGTGTGTCCACGCGAGAAAATTTCAATTTCTGACTTCGAGTCAAGCTTCGATTCACCGCACAAATAAAGAATGCCACATACTATTTGGTTGTCGACTGAATGCAAATATTCCCGGCGTTATTACCAACTCTGTCTTTGGCACACTTATTGCATACCAGTAATAAACAATCAGATCACGAATTGGCATGCATGACCATGGCCTTTGTCGAAAATATACAGAAAATAAATCAAACAGCGATAGTGTGGAAAATACTGTATATTACAACTAACGGCTGAGCAACACTGAATTGAAACTAACACTTGGACCTCAGAAATTTAACGACGAGCCATAACATATCGCAGAGCCACTGTCCAAAAGATCCGTCCACGCAGCATCAGACATTTCTGAGAACCAAGACAGGCTAATTTGTATGTACACAACTGACGACGGCACATGAGAAACATCTTGGCTTGTAGCATATGCACGTAATTATGGGCATAGACATCGCTGTAACCGTAAGTACTGTGAATGCGAAACAGCGAGAATCCGCAAGTTCACATGTACACAGCTCGAGCACAAGCCCAAAACTGCAATCACAATCATGAGCAATGTGTTTGTGTACGTCTTGGTGCGCCCAACGGATATGTATGCACATGACCAGATCTGCTGAGCATGAACCAAGCGTTGCTCGGACAAGACGTAGGTATGGTCAGGCAGATAGACACATGTTTACGAACTGCTACCGGCAAGGCTTGTTGTTATTCAAGCAATTCATATTGCGTGTCGAACTTGAGTGATGATCGCAGAAACAGCTTTCGCAGCTCGCATGCTCGCTTGAACTAATCATCTACCATCTGACAAGTCCACAAGCTTGTTGCTGCATAACACACGACCGGCAGGCCGCCTTCAAGCCAAACTTGATGGATAGCATCAATGTGTGTGCGCTTCATTGAAAAAAACGAAGTTCATTAAAAAACGAAGTTATGAATTAAATAGTAGCCGACAGACAGCCTGCTGCCGCCAGCTGTTGCTGTGTGGCACACCGAGCTAATCAGTCCGGCTTCAGCACAACTTTATGACGTTGGTCAATGGCAACGTCTGGGCACACCTACTGCAAGCAAGGCATGTTGTGTCGATTTTATTAACCCCGTGAACTTCAGCAGCTACCTTGCTGTATCAGGAGACTCCCAGTATCATCATGGTCTACTTTGAGCTGGAAAAACCTTGAGGCTCACTGACTCGATGCGTCACTTGGGTGAGCCACACGGCTTCAGCCTGAGGGACTGTGCAATCCATCCTTGCAAGCACATCCATTCCGCATGTTTATGTCCGCGTGTTTCACTGGTGCGGTACAACCACCGAAATAGTATCTAAGCTTGGGCACAGATGTGCCCAATAATTCAAGTGCATTATGGTAGCGCTCCCAACGGGGATTCATGAATGCATCGATCACAAGCTGTATTGCGCATAAACGCGGAAGTTATACTTTTCGCCCCAAAACTTCGTTTGCCGGCGGTCGTATCCATTTTGTGCGCTCATTGTGGTTTATCCATCGAGATATGTGTGGGCGGGTGTGTCGGTCTGGTTCCTTGCATCCTTTCATGGATTGGCCGAATCAAAAAACCATCGGTCCACGGCTGCACCGCTTCTTCACTACTAAGTTCAGACATTGACATTCCCACGTTGCTTTCTCAAGATACAAATCTTTGAACAGTTCTTCGAAACCATGCCTTTGTTCCCTCACAAATGTGCAAACAAGAACAACATGTACGTGCATCACTTACGTTGCGAAATTTGACGACGGGCGGTGCGACCAACCGCGGACTGACATTGAATGGTGCAGCGCTCAGGCTCAGACTCGAACTTGTCGTTGCCACGGGCACTGGCGCCAAATTCATCGCTGCACCTGCGCACGGAGTTGCGTCAGCCACCGAGCTGAAAAATCAATTTTATTTTGTCCGAAATACGACGAAATAGTAAATACCACTCAATGCTGGGTCCGGACCAGGTGAATATAAGGCAGCATCCGGCCAAGCACCGACCTGCTAATCGACGCAGCCCGACTGGCCAACTGCGGACAGGAATGTCCGAGTGCACGCCGGCGCATTGCCACTAGATTCGTGCTGCTGTCGCTCGTTGTCGGCACATCTGCAACGATATAATTATTTGTTTCTGGATTTTAACACCAAGTTCGATCGAAAACTACTCCACGTCTACGACTTCAGACCTACGACATCATAAACCGATCAGACCTGCGGAGGTCATTTTTCGCTTTCGCATTCGACTCAGATGCCATAGTGCACGGCCGCTCATTTTGACTGATGAATTATATGGTAGTTTAGATTCAGAGAACCGGGTTCTCAACCGCAGAAAACAAACGTACTGCTGCAGCTATTTTCACATGTGTCAAATGCAGGCGAATATAATTGAAGCATCACACAGAACCGTGGATATGACAAGATTGTGCCAATTAGTTCTCATACGCAACAAGAAGACTCTCAAATTCGATACTGCCGGTTTCCGCCCGCCTATCTATGTACTGTACGTAGTAAGTGGCTCGCCCAGACATGCCTCGCTACCCTTCAATTATACGTATGTGTGTTGGAAATCAGATCATTGTTTGAAGGATATTCAAGTTTCTCTAATATTTTGAAGCAGTTGGAGCACTGCAGGGTAAGTAGCAGTATCTGGGCGTGTGGTCGCTCCCCGGGTCAAAGGACAATTAAAACTAAAAACTATTATCGTTTCGGAAGGAATCCTATTTCCGACTTATTAACCGAAACAGAGTCTGGGCATCTGATGCCTCCTGAAAGCTAATTTTACACAAACGTAATTGACACTGTGTGCCGCGGCCGAATGTACTTTATGTGAACCAGGCACACTTTTGTGCGATTGCCGACATCATAATCGAATTATGTCTCCCTCATCCTGACCTGTCATCAACATGACTGGCGGTGATCCAAATCCGTACGGCGGCGGCGAGTCCACTGAGCCAACCGTCGAGGAATGTGATACTGAAATAGAACAACAAAGCCAATCAGCACACGCGTTAATTTCGTATTTGATCTGACGGGTATTTGATAGATAAATTCGCTTACTTACAGTCACAGTCAATGTAAAAAATTATTCCGGGGTCCATGGAGGATTATTACAAATTCAATGACAAGGATAGAGTCATGGCAAGTGTTGAGATCGTGACCGCTTACTCTAGCTTACTTTCGTTTCACACAGAATGCTAAATAAATGCGCAGCCGAAAAAATTGGCGCCTTGGGCATGTGCGGCTCTGTCGGGTGTTGACAAACAGTCCACCATGACGTAAGTCCGATACGCTATTTGTCTTTTTATTAATCAATCAAGCCTTGTGCTGAATGAAAACTATGAGCAAGTGAGTCAAGCGCTTATCAACTGAAGCGAGCGATGTGGACAGGAAATTAACAATCCGGTCCGTTGCTAATAAACACAAGCACGACGGCAGTTTTGCCGTGCAGGCAGACACTTCTATTCAAACCGCCTGAATATAGGTGAAAGCAACCGTTGGCCGTTTGACCACGAAACACAATGACGCAAACATGAGCGGATGCCGAGAAGTTACGAAATGAGAACAGGCCATCGCCAACGAAATCTCTCCCACAAACAAAAGTAGTCAGGCAAACCGAGACGCTCACAAGAGTTCGGTGGCGGAACGTCAACACGATAGTTTTGAGATCAGTGCTAAATGGTGAAGTTAAGGCCACATAAGATAAAGAGCAAATGCATTTGACGCGAACTGAAGAAAACGCGCCATCGTGAAAACGCAAGCACCACATATTGAATACACTGTCGAGATGTTCGTTCAATGGTTGTGGCGAAATACCGAAACTAAGAGTGAGTCACACCGAAAAGGCCATACTGCACTCATTCAAAAATTTGTCACGTCATCGTAATGTACATAGTTGTTAGGTTTATGCATACATGCACACAATACAGTTGGAAGAAGGTGCCACTGAATCACAACAACACACGTGCACAAATAAAATAAATAACTAACGTGTATCAAACGATATGATGTCCTCATTATTCACGGAATTTTCACACTAAACATTCATATACAGTACGTCTCCCACAACACCTATAGGGCAAAAAATATAGGCAAATGAAGCTAACTAACAAGCTAAAATTAACCAGACTGAAACTAAAAATAGGGCAGAGAAATCCGTCAGCCAGCCTGTTGCACTGTGATAAAGCCATGTCTCAGGATTTGAAAGCATTAGTAGGTGCACCGCAGGTCCTAAAACGGTGAACCGTGATGGCGGAGGAAAATCCTTCTAAATTTAATGGCAGCCATTCGAACCGAGTAGCAACTAGATTTCTCAGGTGCCGTTTCGCATACTGCACCTACTGTAAAACACAAACGCAGAAAAGTACAATACCTAACGGAGCCAGGCAAATACAAAATCCACCTAATCCATGCGAGCGAGACAGGACGCTCATCTGGGCCATTGCCTCAGATTTCAATTTATGCACCCATGTTATATGTAGGTGTAGGTTACAAATTTACGATAATATCAAAGCAAATAGGCCTGGTCCTGCACATGGAGACGCACGATGTAAAAATTATTGGGTGTAACAGCTGCGTGATCTATAATGATTTTAATCCACTCCACGCTAAACCATACCACGCATACACTAATCGTAATCGTCCCACTCGCCCATATAGAGTAAGAGCATGTGCAAAATTCGTGTGATCACATTTTGATATGCCTTCGGTGTATGTAGCACACAGTTATGGGTTATGGGGAAACACTGCGTTGTGTTTACAGCAGACGACATCAGCACGTTCTCTGATAAGTTAAGGTTTCTCAACCCTGGAACCAATACCATATTCGAACACAACAGGTGCCGGAACACTGTTGTGTCCAAATTCTGAAAACGCCACATCGATTATTACTACAAACTTGGTAACAGAAGGTGTGCGCACACGCATTACGACAGACAGACAGGATGCGCAAGTGAGCACCGAAAATCAAAACCCAACACTCTGATTGGTTGACACCATATCATTTTCATTACCCAGTAAACACCACATGTTCATTCAAAAAATGCAAACGTTGTCAGGGCACAGTTTAGTCTAAAACAGATCAACAGGCGAATTTCACGAAATAAGGACCACTTACCCCACGTCCCACGGTATAATTTTGGTAGGGCTCACGATACGTGGCCCTCGCAATTAATTATTAAAATTTAAGCACATTTAAACTTGTTATTTGTCTTTGTTATATGTGCTTGCAGCAGGGTTTTTTCGATCTATTGGCTAATTTGGTGGCTCATTCTTATTTGAATACTGGCTCAGTGAAATCTACAAGTCCATCCATTGTTGGCTAATTCGCCAAAATCTACGGGCTCATTTCAGAGCCGGTAAAAATGGCACAAAAGCGTTGCTTCAGGGACGTGGAAAAGCTGTCAGTGATTGAGGAGAGGCGTATTCAAAAAATAATAGTGATAACAAAGGGTTGAATACGGTTGTACCTACAAATCGTGTACGTAGACTACTGACCCGCTGCCGAAATATATTATGCATGCGTGCGCAACAGATAAAAAAAGATTAAGCACTTACTCAAAATTACCACCTGTTGCGAAGGGCTCGAGTTTGGGTTCATCTTACACCTTCCTTGGACCGGATGCAATTTTCAACCTTGGCGAATTCTTCCAAGCACGTAGTAAGCGACACTCATGCCCTATACATGCTTACTATGTACATTATCAGCTGGAGCTGACATGATATTTAGTAATATTTTTAGAAAGATACCACTGGCAGGGAAAAGCAACCCAAATGCTTGGGATTCCAGAAACATAGTAGCCAGAATAAAACAATATATGCGCATACATTTACACTCGTTTTTTCATGAAAACAACAACGCTCAGGGTGTTCAGAACGAACTCGCAAATGCAAACTAGTCGGTTGGTTCAGTGATATGCCGCGCGTCACCAAGTCAATAGACATGGAAATGCAGAAAAAATAACAAAAAACATCCAATATCAAAACAAAACCCACACGCGATTCTCATTAGTTCAGTCGTTTGTTGGTCAACCAACGCGGTGTGCTGTGCAGATTAACCAGATGCTCCGGTATAGTTAGAGCTCGCCCTGTGTTTTCACGTTCAGGCAGCTGAGATGAGACCCAAACACCAACAAAGTTACCCACAGGAATTAGGTGGAGACTGAAATCAGATTTCGGCTTTACGACACGCCACAGTAGTTTTCGCGGAGGCAATATTAGCCGAGTGAACGAATCGTGTCCTGTCCAGCCCTAGAAATGCGACGTATGCACCGCCAATGTATGTACATATACATCCATGACAGTCGTTTCGCCAACTAACTAACGACGAGACAGAAGTGAAAGAGAACGAATAAAAAAGCAAACGAAGCATTTTGTGGGTTGGTTCATACATGGCAGGCCTTCGACGGCACCTTATGCATGCATTGGAGCCCATGCACGCTGCATGTCGAACAAGTTGGGTGGGCGCACATGAAGTAAACAGAATTGGATGCAGTAGCAACTCCATCGAATGAAAAACAACTAGTCACGAGTGGACTCAACGGACTAGCGCCAGGCCAATCGGCTGACGAAGCAAGCGGCATAAAAAGACGGGTGCCGTGTCAAGTCAAGCACACTGCATCAACCAACAGCAAACATCCATTGCTGACGGGCTGTAGTGGAGGTGCATCCGACATCAGACGAGTTGTATTCTGAATAGTATTGTTCACATGTAGCACGACTGATGCTTGAAATGCAGTTTTTACAATATGACAACCAGCTCAAACAAAATAAATTCGGGCCTTTCCAGCCGGCACAGTTTGCCTCAATGCAAAATGTGGTGGATTCTCAGAGCCATCGAATCCGGCGGCGGCTAATGTAGTCATGTCATACGCACGCAACTGTCCATTACAAGGAGCAAGCCCGGAAAACATACATTCACACACGAGCATTGGACGGGAGCGGGAGGCCATTGAATGCAATTTGTGAGTGTGACCATCAACGACTAATCCAATGCATATTCGACACGCGATATCACGAGTTTGAGTTGAGTTCTATTTTTAAATTGCTTGATTGGATAAGGACGAAGATAGAAAAAAGCAATGAATTTAGCGCCAGGGCACGGCATCCATATATGCGCGAATCAGATAAATCGTGCACACGCAACGCAACGCAAACTGTCGTTGATAAAAAAATAGCACAAGTAAAATTAGACAAAATCGAGTCTTTCAAAAACTCGCATGTTTTATTCAGTCAAGTCAGTAATTATACGCCAAGAAATGACCAAGCGAAGGAGTGGTACCACGGTACGCTATCACGCTGAAATAACCGGCATGATGTTTGTTTGCGTGGTCAACCAGCGTCAACAAGTCAGTCGACTACAAGATGTAGGCTGGAAAAAAGGCAACCAAGGGTGCGTATAGGTACAGCAGTAAAAGAGCAGCCAGCACCGTATATTGACCAGAGCAACAAGGTTCACGCACCAAATGAAAGGTACCGGACCGGTTGGGTGGAGTTCTGTGTCCTACTGGCAAGCCAATCGCAAAGCGTAATCCTCGTAAAAAATATAAGACAACCGCACGATTGCTCATGTGACCACGTATAACAATAATTGCGCCTGTGTGCACCTGTTTGCTTGCATTGGTGCCGTTAGTCAAATGAAAATGTGCATTCGAGCGAAAGCAACCGTCTGCGGGCGGCAAGCTTTTAGTTGCTTGGCGTCCGGCGTATTCTCGCAGCAACAAAAACAACGCCAATCGGTTGTGCACATGCATGCCTGCGTGATAGCTGGAAAAAATCTACGGTCGATCCAGGCGAAACAACAAGACTGCTGTGCTATTGCGATTGTATGATAAAGCTAAGACAAAACATGATGATCAAAATATTGAAATCTAACAGCAACGTCGTCGTATCATGGGGTGCGCACGTCAGGACAACACCTGGGCTATCCGAACAGATCATAGCTAAGGACCTCGATCTCGAATGCAGAGAGCCCAAAGTGCCTGACGACTCAGCTGGTAGTTCAGTAAAGTACGAGAAAGGCAGCGCGGATTCATCAAAAGCGGTCGGTCCCTGACAAAGTTGTGTAACAACAGCGAACAGCGAGCTGCGCCCTATCCCCATGTACCGTCAGTTGTGCAGCTGCATTATGCCGCACTCTCTTCTTTCCGCACACTGCAGCCAAGTCATCCGACCGGCTGCCTGTGTGACCTAAGCCGGGGCACGCGTCGCGGCGACGACCAAGTTAAAAACTTGTTGTTTGCCGCGCAGACTTTTTTGCGCGCTCAGCTGCGCGTTTACAACAACAGCCAAACAGCACGTGATTCTCGGGCTGCCGGCCAGCGTCAAGTCTGTTACCACCACAATCACAGATTGAGTATTAGTGTGGGTCAACAGAATCGAACAAGTCTTACACACGGCAGATATGCATATGCCACCGACGAAAAATAATCATCACAAAAACGTCGGTGATTGGAAAACGAGTAGAATCTAAGAAAGTTGAATATCTAAAACCCGCTTGGAAAATAAAAGAGCGAACATGCAACGAATCAATCAAATCCAAGAACTGTCATACATAACTTTCCACAAATAAAATCGCTAACAGCGACCTACCGGCTTGATGCCAGTTGTGTCTACGGTGCGTGTGTGCCCTGCGATGGTCAGCCACATCGGACGCGGTGTGCGCCAACAAAGGACGACCGCGACGGGGCGATAATGGTGATGAAGCTGCAATATTTGAGTCTTTCGTTTCACAACCTGCTATGATGATGCGAAGTGAACCAGCCACTCGGGTCGGTTGCAAATCTCAGTGACCGCTGACCGGGTTTGCCTTGACCATGGGCAAAGGATTGGCTGATGCCCGAACATCGACCAACATAAATATTGTTTATCACGTGTATGCGAGCAACTTTCATGCTGATCAAAATTAGCCGTGCCCAGTGCCACCTGATAGATGACGAAAATCACATGATCAAGGCAAGACCGGATCGGAACGGCGACCACAGTGCTTGATACTAGCCGGCCACGCTTGAGTTCACGAAGCCAAGTCAAAGTCATCTGCTGATCATTAACACTATAGTTCGTGATAGAGGGAGGGACAGTCCCTACTTTTTTCGGAGGCGGAGATTGTGTCCCCGACGGTGGGAACGGGGCGAAGACCCAAACTGAAGAAAAAGTCGCTTCTTCATGCGAAAAGTTTTGACCTATTCTTGTCCTTTTTCGGAAAATTCTCTGAAAAGGTTTTATGTGGCGATTTTCGACGCCTTTGCCCTGACCTAAACCTTTTGGGAGCAAAATGCTTATTTTAGGCCTAAATTTGCCTACGTTAGGCAAACATTAGGTGGAGGTAGGGGATAGTGCACCACCGAAGGGTAGATAGTGCAGTGTTGGAGGTATTCTGGAGGGGGGATACGGATACCTACTGTACCAAAGCAGATGGCCGGGGGGTTTGGTACCCTGGGGGGTTCGGTGAGGTTGAGTTAGTTTTTTGGGTCAAAAACTTTAATGTTTTCCTTATGTGTGGAATCGTGTGAAAACGTAGTATTTGCGCGCGAATTTTGGGCGATTTTAGGTAAAAAACCGCTGATTGTACACTAATTTTGGCCATTTTGGTCAAACATTGGCACTTTTAGGCCAAAATCGTGGGGGGGATGCCTACTGTACCGGGGAGAAAATCGGGGAGGGGGTACCTACTTTACCATGCCAAACATCGGGGGGACACCTACTGTACCAGGCGAGAGGCGGGGGGACCCCCAAACCCCCCCCCCCCAACCTGTACTGGGGGCTACCCCAACCCCCCAACCTCCAACACTGAGAGTGTACCGGAGGGGACCCCGGCCTGGCACCACACCGATCATGAACAAAAATCCAACGAACGCACCGAAATGATGTAATCGCGCGGCACTCGAACTGCGTGGCATCAACATGGGCACAGGCGACACTGGTGCCGACATCTCATCGCGATTCGCACGGCCTGGTGATGGACTGTAGGCCCACAAATCGGACAGCTCACGGTCGGCGTGCGCACCCTGGTCACCACCTGGGAACAAAGATGGATGCACTGTAGCGCAGCCTGCAGCGTTTGATCAATGGATCTTTGGCCAGGACCCGACGTATCAACTTTTGGCTGACACGAATGTGAGCCACGCGGATGCAGAGTCCGGACATAACGGTGGGACTGGTCAGTCTGCTGTTTGCGTGAGTCGCCATATGACGGGATAAAGTTGACTGGGTCTGAGCGTCAATGTTGTTCATCAGGACAACAAACAGCTTATACGTTGGTCAAAATCTGTGCGCCTTTCCTATCACAAGCTGCGACCAAAAAACGACAAACTCCGCCTCTGTCCGTTGGATTCAAAACCCCCTTAGTTCGACGTAGTTGGCGCTATCAATTATGGGCGTTATTCTTTCAAGAAATGCACACTTGTAGAATTATAAATTCCTCACAATACGCCCTCTCAATGCGGAACCCACCGTGCAATGTCCAATGCTGTGGCGTCTGTCCATCCGGCGTGCTGGCAAGCGATGAATCGACAAGTGGTGGCGGCTGAAAAAAGCAATGAGACGCTTTACTTACGAGATGTAAGGATGCAAAGATTAATAAGACACGAAAGCTGGGCGCATGAAACATGGAATCGAATTTGGCACGATTGTGTGAAATTGTCCATCACTTCATTTATGCAGGTGAGATGAAACAGCACTGATACGATTTACAAAAAACGAAGACAGACATGGAATCAGCAGAAGTACGGACAGCTACTCATGGATGCGACAACACGACACCAATAATACCGTCGACAGCATCGCAACATCCTGCTGATCGATGCAGGACACGCAGAAACACACCGACGAGTTCCCGCCACCACTGATGGCCGGGAAGGCGGAATCACGGGTTGGTAACGGCGATGACGGGGCAGGAAAGTTGAAAGCCGAAGACGTGTGACTGGAGCTGACAATGGAGATTCGCTAAAGCATGCTTGTTGCACGAATAATGAGCCGCCGCTACTGGATCTCAAACATCAAACCAGCAGATGGCGTGGTTATCAAAACCGGGAGCACCTTTGTAGATACAAAAACCAGCCATCTATGAATCGCATCTCTACCAACCTCAACCAGTCAGTGTCAGGAATGGACAAGGACACCGAACTGCATGTGGAAATATTCGAGTCGCGTCGCGCACGTTCAAACGGACTCAATGGCGGTGACAGCGTCTCGCCATCGACCGGCGTCGGATACATGGCTGCCAGATTGGGAATGGTCAGGAAGTTGGGGTCGGGCGCGGTCGCTTCGGCCGGACTCAGTGGCAGCGCGGGCGGCGCCTTGGTGATGCGAATTGTCAACGGACGACCGGACGAGAACGACATTTTCACGAAATATACGTGCGTCCAGTGCGACAAGCGCACCTTGACTACTATTTCATTGCAGACCAACTAAGTTTCAATCCTAAATCAAATAAACTTCGGTTTTAGGTGGACGGCGCACTAACTGGACAGATTAGCTGTGTACTTGGAAACGAATTGGGTGAGGTAGGGAAGGGATCGACGAAGTTTCTTTGGACTAGCATTTGTTGACGTTTCCGCATGAACAGGGCTCCACGACGGTGAATTGCAGCCTTCCATAGTTGGGCAAATGAGTGGCGTTAATATGAACTGCTCACTGCGCTGGCAAGGCAACATAATCTGACGGCTTCATACTTCGCAATAAGGGAAGGTTTCCGGTTCCGGTGCATATTTTATGTGAAAACACCGATTACAGTATGTGTGATGCACTTTGCACGCGAACAAGACTTTGTTTTTGTGCACAAACACCAGCTAAACAACCGACCAAAAGTAATCTGCAGAACTAGCTAAGGCGGCCTTCACAATGCATGCGGGTTGCGGGTTGCGGGTTGCGGGCCGAGGTAATGCGGGCCCGCAAAAATTGAATCCGCACTAGGTTTCACAATGCAATGTGCGGGTTGCGGGCCAGAAGTTCTAATTGAAGCAAACCCGCAACCCGCAGTTCCTTGCCCGCATGCGGGTGCATTGTGAAGCCAAAAAAATGCGGGTTGCGGGCGAAGAGGAGTTTAGGAAACGTCACAAAGAATAACATTCATGAGCTCTTCTTTGTCAATACTGATTTCCAAAAACATGTTTAGGTACTGGTCGCACAAAAAGTTTACAAAAACTGGTCAAATTTTTTTTCCTGAATCCTGAAGCAGGAAAGTGACGGGGCAGTGACGTTGCGTTGCGCGATCGCACACAAGGCATGCAGTCTACAAAATGTTTCAGACCCGCAGCAATGTATAGGCAATCCATCGGCTCATGGCACTTTATATACACAGCGCGCATGCAGCAGCACACGCCATTTTCTAAACAAGATGTGCACTTTGGGCGAGTGCCATACTTTGATGGCCGACTTTTAAAATTATCTGGTTTTCATACGCTGCTTGACATAACACATCTCTGCACTGTCGCAAAATTTGGGGATGTTTCAACGGATAGCTGCCGAAAAGTAGATGCACTCATTGACGGCAGTAATTTAGCGTGCAGCCTGTGTGTGTGGAGTGCCATGAGCTGGCGGATTGCCTATAGGTGCTCTTCTGGTTTATTTTCAGGTGAAAATGTTTTGTGAGAGTCACAAATAGCACAGCGGTGAATGACTGAATGTGAAAATTAGGAATGATTTGATGAATTCTTATGTGGTCATTGTGCGACCAATATCTACTATTGAGTTTTAGTATCGTTTACTGATTTTAAGACGACCAACAAATACCGATTATATTGTCCTTGTCTGGAGACCACCGAAGTTTCAAGTGGTGATAAAAATTTTCAAAACATGAGGAAGTATCAAACCTTGAAGCAAATTCGCCTGTGCATTTAAAAGTCGGCCATCATAGTATGGCACTCGCCCAAAGTGCACATCTTGTTTAGAAAATGGCGTGTGCTGCTGGCGGATGCGCTGCGTGTATAAAAAGTGCCATGAGCCGATGGATTGCCTATACACATAAACACGTGCACTCCGTTTTGGATACAATGGGATTGCAGATTCTCGTTGTTTTCAGTTGTTTGGAAAGCTGAGAACGAAAGTTTCAGAAGAAACCTGTACAAATTTAGCATGCAAATTGATTGCGCAAATAAAGATAAGCGCGTGTAAAAATAAAGATACTTGGCACACTGTTCTTGGAATTCTGCAACATCGAAAACACATAGAGAGTCGAAAACTTGTGCTCTCTGAGCAATGGGTCAACAAAAATCAACCATCCGAGCATGCGCTGAGGACCCAAACCCGCAAAAAATAGGATCAGTTCTAATCGAGAAAATGCGGGTTGCGGGCCGATTTGGCCCGCAACCCGCAACCCGCACGCTGCTATGTGAAGGACACTCTGCGTGCGGGTTGCGGGCCGGGCTCGGCCCGCAATCCGCGACCCGCAACCCGCATTTCTTGTGTCTTCACAATGCACAGTGCGGGTTGCGGGCCGATGTGGCCCGCAACCCGCAACCCGCATGCATTGTGAAGGCCGCCTAAGTAACAACAAGACGACGGATGGACTGAGTTGCTAATTCCATCGGCTGCCTGGCGATAGCCTGCTGTGTTTGCGAAGGTGATGATAAATTGAATGCGCTAACATCTATAATGCATACACGAGATTACTTTCGTGCGCACAGGTACCGTATGTGCATGTGCATGGCAAGGACCGCGAGGTATGTAGCAGGAGCACTTGCGATCACGCTGCTAGGAAACGTAGACGATCAGTTACAGGCGAGCGCCCAGGCTGTTTTGAAATTCTCGCCTCCGCGCTCTTGCGTCCGACACCTTAATTAAGCCGTCGGATGCTGCGATACACTGTGTGTGTCTCCCTGTGGCTGGCCCTCACTAGCTCGCGCTATGAAGACACTGATTGCACCCCATTTATTAAACAGATCAGCGCCGACTTCACTCGTTTAATTCATAATTAATCAGTTTTATGTTCATATAAAAGAACTTTCTTCAGTTAGAGCTCTGTAATTAACCACCACACCGCAGCGGTCTTGTGAGCGAACAGTGGCAAAAGCTTGTCAATTGCAGGTGAGCTTGTCAATAAGCCAAGCCAGTGGCGGATCCAGCTTTTTGATAAGGGAGGGTCCAAATCCAAAAAGTCATTTTTATCTGGTACTTGTTCCATTTTTAAAAAATCAGTGGTTATTTAGAATTTCGCGCTTTTTACACGAAGTATAATACAACGCGCGCGAAATTTTGGCCGGCCCTTATGGACCAAAGTGGGGGCCATGACCTCTGTGTTCCTGGATCCGCACTTAAGCTAGGCGAAGAGGCTAATGAAGCCAACAGACCAGCACGTGATATGGCTCAGTCGCTGTTTATGTTTACGATCACTATGTTAATCAGACACACATGCCAGGCGGGCGGTTACTTTCATCCTTGCCGCCACTCTGTTTTTCTGAAAAAACTAAGCCTAAAACACGTGGCATTCTAACTGTGTGAGATAGGGGCGAACCGGACTCTCGGTCTGACCTCTTCGTGCCCCAAGGCAAGTGGTGCGTACTGTCCAAATTGTAACGGAGAAACTTAGCGCAGCTGTTCTCCATGGTTCTTTTGCCATTTTTACTGGCTCATTGAGCTTGTAAGAATTTGAAATGAGCAGGTGGATATTGGCAGATGAGCCAGTAGAATTTCAATGAGACAGTAGAATGATCCAGTGAGTCTCAGAGTAAGCACTTTTTGAAGGCAACAAGCAACCCAAAATCGAAATTTTCGGTGGCCGTCGAAAATCCCGAAAAAAAACCCCGAAACGGAAAACCCCGAAAAAACCCCGAAAATGAAAAAACCCGAAAATAAAACCCCGAAAACGAAAAACCCCGAAAAATAAAAAATGTCAGGGATGAAAAAAAATCTTGTTAGAGGTGGGTATTCATGTCGCTCGTGACCCACGAGTGAAACATCACCCCTACACTTGATAAACTGGCTTCGGATCAGACTTGAACCTAGACTTGGGCTTGTTCATAGGCCTAGGCTTAGGCTACCAGCCAGGAAGACATGTCCATATGAAGGAAACATCCACAAATGTACAGCTGCACAGGGTTTCTTTCAGGGTTAGGCTTAGGCTTAGGCTGCCAGCCAGGAAGACCTGGCCACATGAAGGCAACATCCACGAAAGTTTAACGGAATAGGCCTTCATTCAGGGTTAGGCTTAGGCTGCCAGCCAGGAAGACATGAACAAAGGAGAATTACCTAACTTGTGCCCGAACTGTACCAGTGCCCATTTTTTGGTGCACAAACGACATGAATACCCTTCTCTAACAAAAAGAATTGTTTTCCACACATTTTATATTTTTCGGGGTTTTTCGTTTTCGGGGTTTTATTTTCGGGGTTTTTATTTTTCGGGTTTTTTTTCGGGGTTTTCGACCCCACCCAAATTTTCGCGCTCCGCGCGTTTTGTTGCCACGTGTCACCCAGTTGTGTGATCAAGGGAACATACAGTTTTGCTGTGTTGGCATGTACAAAGCGGCACGATGTCCCATAATGACATTCAGCACAACCTCATTTTATCACAAATTGGCCAGTCAGTAGCTAGCTTCCACTGGCTTGCGCATATGGATTCGATGAACAAAAGTCCAACTAATGACTCGCGAGATGTTTTGTGGAACAATTTTGAGACGCGAACCATAAGATAGAATACGTTCTCCGAAAGTAGCAGTGGTGTTGGTGTAGCTACTCTGGCGGGGCAGCAACGTACTGCACTGCACCACCAAAAATGAGGGGCGACAACGTACGTACTGTGCTGGCCGAGCCAGGTCATTCGGGAACAAAAAATTTTTATGCTTAAATGTTGATGAAAATTTACTGTATGATGTTAATCTCGCGCGTACCGCGCCATTTTTCGTTTGGAGTGAAAAATACCAACTTTATACCATTTTGAGCCAAAAATCGCAACTTTCTGCACAGCCGGGGACCGGCGGGCCACATATTGTACCAGGATTATACTGGCGGTGGCGGATGGAAAGAAACCGTTTTTTCGAGGCCCACAAAAACCGTTCTTTTCATCCGCCAGCCAGTATAATCCTGGTATAGTATGTAGGTCGCCGGTCCCCGGCTGGTACAGAAGCTTGTGATTTTTTGGCTGAAAGTTTTGTTCACTTTTAGGCCTGTTTTGGCGCTTTTGGAAAATTTTCAGGGTCACTTTCTCACAAATCCCCTCGGCCATGGGAAATTTTTCCATTCTTGGAGCAACCCCTCTGGTATGGGAATATCTTTATTTTTTGGGTTATGTGTGGGAAACTTGCCCAAATTTGGGCTGGATATGAGAAATTTTCGATTTCTCAACGACACCACTGTGCTGCTCCGAAAAAACAGAGGGTCCGGGTCCGCTATCTCCCCTTCCGGAGGGACCAGGAACAACACTGGTACTGATTGATCTTGGATCGCGCACCCAAATCAAGATAATTTATCCGCACATAGAAAGAAGTTGTTTGTGCCATATGACACAGTGAAGCTAATTCATGATCCATGGTCACATGGAAATGTACTCGTAGTCGTAAGGCCTCAGGTCGACATGCGATGCCTAATAACGCGCTTGTGGTAGCAGGTGGACGAGTGATGGACGGATAATAGCAAACACATCACCGAATGTGAACCAATATTGTGGTCGTTTGTGTCCGTCCAGTAACATAAAGACGTACAAAATTCGATTCTAATTCCATCACTAGCTTCCGAATTCGGTTATTAGAGCATCCAGAACAAATAAAACTCTTCGTTTACCTGTTGTTCCTGTTCGTGAGGATGTTGTGTTCGTTGCAGACCGCTGGTGGATGTCTTGTCATCCATTATTGCAGCGAAATATGTACAAAAGAGTTGAGTTGAATCAAAGAGTGGCTGCCAGTTAATATGTACGAATTATGTCAAATTCAACTTCACATCGGCCAGCAGCGCAACAACACGAACGGGATGCACAGCATTCGGAAGCATCCATTGTGTCGTTTGACTTGAAACCATCATTATACATTTTCCAATCGCCACTGCAAAATTTAAACGGCGATTTGCGAAATTTAAGCGGCGATAACCGAGTCGAACGTCACGTCGTTGCTTTGTGGTTAATTTAAATATTCCTGTTCGTTAAAACATCGGTGTCGTAAAAACGGTGTTCGGCTTTCTCGATCGTGCCATGCCCTGTTGTCGGTCGCCCACTAGCCGGTTGAACCACCCTCCTGAAATATACAGTCGGGCTGTTCTGCGGCTGGGGGGAGGGGTTGTCCCCCCAATGGTGCCCTACCATGAAACAGTGCTGTGGCTACTTTGGCGGGGCGCGTCGGGTACATAGACAGTGTTGGAGGTGGGGGCTTGGGGGCAGCCCCACAGTACAGTAGGTATCCCCCTCGCCTGATACAGCAGGTATACCCCGATGTTTGGCATGGTACAGTAGGTATCCCCCCCCGATTTTCACCCTGGTACAGTAGGTATCACCCCGATTTTGTCCCAAAAGTGCCAATTTTTTGGCTGAAATCAGTGGTTTTTACCTCAAATTACCCAAAATTCGCGCGCAAATTCTACGTTTCACACGATTCCACACATAATAAAAAAATGGGCTCTGTCGCCACCGCGTCCGGATGCGGTCAACGGGATGTATATGGCGATGTCTCGTTCGATACGCATTCACGTCAGCCTGGGGACGCCAGCCACGTCGCTAAATGGTGGTACACGGAAGTGACGGACAATCACCAACCCACCATCTGTTCTGGACTGTTGACAATATGGACCAGTGGTGTCGTTGGGAAATCAAAAAGTCAGGATACCGGATACCCAAAATCCAAAATTTTCGGATACCGGATACCCAAAATGAAAAATCTCGGATACCAGGGGGGGGGGGTTGCTCCCTAAAATAAAAAATCTCGGATACCCAGGGGGGGTTGTTCAAAAAAAGTCAATTTTTTAAGAGGAAAATTGAGCAAAATCGGTGTGGAAAGCGCAAAAAATGGTCATTTTGGGGGTTATGCTTGCGCTAGCAAGCGATTTTGAGCATTTTGGAGGTAAAAACGGGCGATTTTTACCGTTTTCGGAAAATTTTTAGGGCAGGATACCCTTGGACAAAAATTCAGGATACCGGATACCCCTGGGTGAAAAAATCAAGATACCGGATACCGGATACTAGGGGGGTAACCCCCCCCCCTTCCCCCCAACGACACCACTGATATGGACTGATCCCAATATGCACCCTCTGAGCCCGACATTTGCCGTTTGACGAGGACGAGGATTAATGCATAATTTTCAGTTCTGTTAACATGTCCTGTGATCTGTCCTGATGTCCGTGATCTTTCTCTCTCCTTGGCGCTTTTTGTAGCTTTTATTTGCTGTGGTTTTGTTATAGCCAGTGTTGTAACTATTTTCATTTCCGTAATTGTCCCACCCGGTCTTGTAACTGTGCTTCTATCACTAATTTACGTGCATGGTTTTATGCGTCACTGAGAGCAATAAACAAACAAACACATAATAAAAACATTAAAAAATTTCATCCAAAAACCAAACCCCCCTAGGTACATAACCCCACCAGGCCATCGGCTCTGGTACAGAAGGTATCCCCCTCTCCGGGGCTCTCTTTTGGTTATCAAAGGCATTTTGCGCATGTGTTCACGCATAAAAGCAAAAGTATTGCTCTTATCCCAACCAAAGGTATCAATACAGTTGTCACACAGTCGACTTGGAATTTTGGCCAACTGTTATGGCGGTATCCGGCCCGAACAGTACAGCTGTATGAGAGAGTTGAAAGGGGGAGCTCACCTCCAGGGTCCCGAAAACTGATAACATTCGCGCGGATAACAATGCGTGAGGATATTTAGTCAGCTACTAATGTGATGTAATGTAAAGTTCGTTTCACAGCGTACAATCAAACCATGGGTACCAACAAACATTTCCAAACTGACCGTTTTTGAGCAAATCATCATCCTAAACCTCAAAATTTTCCCGCCACGCGCGATGGCAGTCAATTTTTGCGCCATAAATACCTTAATTAACGCTGAAATGCGCCAAAAGCAACAAAAAATAACACCGAAAAACGGTAGTGCCGTGTATTTTATGGTTCTGAAAAAGCTGGCAACCGCCTTTTTTCTCACCCAAAAAATCCGGCAACCCCCTTTTTTCAACCAGGAAAAACCGGGCAACCCCCTGTGTTTCTTGGTTGAAAAAATGTTTCTTACGTGTATTATTTTGGCTCCCGAACAGGTCTGCTTGGGCGGAGGGGGAAAATTCTTGCGGGGCGGGTAGTGTACCACACAACTTTTTGGGTGCCTATTTTTATGTGTTATAAAGCGCTATATCGCGCGCAACGCGCAATTTTTTGTACTTTTAGTTTTAAGGGTTTTCGGTCGAAATTTGGGCATTTTTGGACGAAAAATGGGTATTTTGAGGGTAAAAATCGGAGCGGGTAGGGGGGGGGGGGGGTGTTGGTGGGTACCACAGTGGGGCGGGTAGGGGGTCGTGTACCAGGTGGGGGTCGGGGTCGGGGTCGGGGCAGGTACCACTGGGCCCACCCAGTGTAGTTCCTGGGGGGAGGGAGGGGGGTCCCCCCTAAGGTACACTAACCACCGCGACCAAGGTACACTAGTACACTAACCGCCGCGCCAGGTACACTAACCGCCTCAATTTTTGCCAAAAATAGGCAATTTTAGGCCTAAAATGGGCATTTTTAGGCCTAAAATGGGTGATTTTTAGGTCAATGTTGTCAAAAGTCGCCAAAATACCCTTTTTATGTAGAATTTTTTCCAAAAAGGGCCAAAAATCGGTCAAATTTTCTACCTCAAAAAGTAACTTTTTCCTGAATTTGGGTCTTCCCCCCCTTCCCCCCCCAGGGAGGTACACTAACCGCCGCACGGAAAAAAGGGGTAGGTACACTAACCGCCACGCCGGACCAGGAACTACACTGGGCCCACCCAATCCCAAAATCCTCCAGCCACAGCACTGCCACCTGCCGCGAAATTACCCTCCTCTACCCGCCCCAACCTGGCACACGACAACGACACCACCCCCGCCCCCGGGCCGAGTTTTCCCATTTTCGGGCCGGGCCGACCTGTCGGTGGTATGGAAGGCGACACGCACGACACGACATGATGTCGCCGCGACATACGACACGACGTCGTGGTACTCCAGGCTAGGGTTAGAGAGATGTCGGGTGCCAAAAAAGTGTAGGTGTCGGGTGTCGGGTACCCCCAGATGTCGGGTGTCGGTTTTTTTCGGACCCGACACCCGACACTTACGGTTCAAAACATCAGTATTGCTTGAGAGAAGAATTTTGAGAGAAAATTTTCTTCGATCCAAATGTTTCCGAAGACGCAGAATGTGACATTTTGGTGTTTATTTCGTGTGAAAATACTTGAATTCAGTAACTTGAGCCAAAAAATTGCACTCATGATGCAAATGAGTAAAAATTTGCCTGTTTTTGGTCCAAAAACAGGTGTCGGATGTCGGTTTTTTTCAAAAACTAGATGTCGGGTGTCGGGTTTTTTTGCAACTGTCGGGTGTCGGGTGTCGGCTTTTTTCTGAGATGTCGGGTGTCGGGTACTTCCAGATGTCGGGTGTCGGGTGTCGGGTACCCCCCGACCTCTAACCCTACTCCAGGCCCATTTTTTTTGTCGTGTCTCGTGCCCCAAACCCACAACGACCCTCTTCAACCAAGGACGGTCAGTGGTGGGACCGGCATGGTTCCGTTTTTCAGCTGGATTGGGTCGGAGACGATGTCATCTTCGTTTTCATCACCATCTAAAACCCCTGGGTGGGTTTTCCAAGCATTTGCAGGCATTTTTCTACAGGATCCGGTCCGCTTCCGCCAGTGTTGGAGGTGGGGGGGGTTTGGGGGGGGGGTAGCCCCCCAGTACAGTAGGTATCCCCCCTCGCCTGGTACAGTAGGTATCCCCCCGATGTTTGGCATGGTACAGTAGGTATCCCCCCCCGATTTTCACCCTGGTACAGTAGGTATCCCCCGATTTTGCCCCAAAAGTGCCAATTTTTGACCAAAATGGCCAAAATTAGTGCAAAATCAGTGGTTTTTACCTCAAATTACCCGAAATTCGCGCGCCACGCGCGCAAATACTACGTTTTTACAGGATTCCACACATAATAAACACATAAAAAATTTTCACCCCAAAACCTAACCCCCCCCAAACCCCCCTAGGTACATAACCCCCCCCCCCAGGCCATCGGCTCTGGTACAGTAGGTATCCCCCCTCTCTGAGCGCGGTACAGTAGGTATCCCCCCTCCAGAGTAGGCCTGGGCACAATACCACTTTTGACACCCACTACCACTACCCACTACCAATACCGGCCCTGTACCAATAATACCAATACCAAATTGGTGACCCAATACCAATACCCAATACCACTACCGGGCGAGACCCAATACCAATACCAATACCCAATACCAGATCAATACTACTGAAGTGCCTGGTATTGGGTTTGGTATTGGTATTGAGTATTGGGTATTGGGCAGTGCTGTGGCTGGGGGGGGGGGGGGGGGGGGTCCCCCCCCCCAATGGGACCCTACCCGCCCCGGCCTGGTACGCTACCCCCCTACCCGCCCCGCTCTTGTACCCTACCCCCCGACCCGCCCCGCCCGTGCCCTACCCGCCCCGATTTTTACCCCCAAAATGCCCATTTTTCGGTCAAAAATGCCCAAATTTTGACCGAAAACCCTAAAAAAGTGCAAAAAATTTCGCGCTGCGCGCGATATATGTACTTTTTAGTACATAAAAACAGGCACGCGAAAAAACTTGTGTTGTACCCTACCCGCCCCGAAAAATCTTCCCCCCTCCCCCCCCCCCAAACCGGATTTCCCCCCCCCCCCAAAATCCCAGGTACACTACCCCCCTACCCGCCCCGATTTTTTACACCTATGTACCCTACCCGCCCCGCAAAAGTAGCCACAGCACTGGTATTTGGGTGGTTTTGGGTATTGGGTATTGGTCATAGTATTGGTTTGGTATTGGGATTTTGGTCTGGTATTGGGTTGGTATTGGGTTTGGTATTGGTTTGGTATTGGGTTTTGAGTCAGGTATTGGGTTTGGTATTGGTTTGGTATTGGGTTTTTCTGGATCAGTATTGGGTATTGGTTTTGACCCAATACCTGGTCAAACCCAATACCAATACCCAATACCAGTGTAAGTTCCTGGGGGGGGGAGGGGGGGGGTCCCCCCCTCGGGTACGCTATCTCCCCCTCGGGTGGTACACTATCCCCCTATCTCCCCCTCCGGGTACACTATCTCCCCCAATTTTTGCCTAAAATGGCCATTTTTAGGCCTAAAATGGGCATTTTTAGGCCTAAAATGTGTGATTTTTGGGTCAATGTTTTCAAAAGTCGCCAAAATACCCTTTTTATGAAGAATTTTTTCCAAAAAGGGGCAAAAATAGGTCAAATTTTCTACCTCAAAAAGTGACTTTTTCCCAAATTTGGGTCTTCCCCCCCCTCGGGGGTACACTATCTCCCCCTCCGAAAAAAACGGAGGGTCCGCTATCTCCCCCTCCGGACCAGGAACTACACTGTTGGTCAGTGTAGTTCCTGGGGGGGAGGGGGGTCCCCCCCCTCGGGTACGCTATCTCCCCCTCGGGTCGTACACTGTCCCCCTCTCTCCCTTTCCGGGTACACTATCTCCCCCAATTTTTGCCTAAAATGGCCATTTTTAGGCCTAAAATGGGCATTTTTAGGCTTAAAATGTGTGATTTTCAGGTCAATGTTCTCAAAAGTCGCCAAAATACCCTTTTTATGAAGAATTTTTTCCAAAAAGGGGCAAAAATAGGTCAAATTTTCCACCTGAAAAAGTGACTTTTTTTTTTGGGGGCCCCTTTTCGAGGGAGAAAATTTGACCTATTTTTGCCCCTTTTTGGAAAAAAATTTTTCATAAAAAGGGTATTTTGGCGACTTTTGAAAACATTGACCCAAAAAATCACACATTTTAGGCCTAAAAATGCCCATTTTAGGCCTAATGGATTCAGGAAAATACTTGGGGAGAATAGTGTACCCGGAGGGGGAGATAGGGGGGACAGTGTACGACCCGAGGGGTAGTATGTAACTGAACGACA
>JASAMV010005966.1:0-29472 GCA_030248065.1 Rhynchonema sp. JSB1_4
ACGCTGATGTCAGTTCATGAAACATTAGCCAGCAGATTCTTGTTTTAAGCCTATCAGGCTGCCGTCACACCAACTTTAAGGCCTAAAGTCGAAAAAAAGTTTCCATTTTTTCCAAAATCCAACCTTTACCTTTCCAATATTTTCAAAATCCTTACCTGTGAGGTCGGATTTTCTCGAAAAAAAATCCAATTGACTCGTCGTGCAGGTTTGGCTCGGATAAGTTTTTTTTATTGCAAACGCTTTCTGTGCTATTCAAACCAAGTGTGATTTAATCTCAATTTCCGGGGACAAAAAAATAGGGATAAAATCGCTCATGTTGAGAAAAACCAATAATTTTTATAATTGTTTTGAGAGAAGTTTTTTCATACACTGATTAGGCTTCTTGGAGGCCCAAGTGCAACTGTGGGAGCCGTGCCTGTTTATAAACGGAAAGGCAGTTACAAGCTGAACCAAGACACTAACGTTCAGCTGCGTTCCAGCCGCACAAATGTGATGTGATAACCACCTGGCTGTCATAGTACAGTTTGGTATGCAGAATGGTGGCCGTCGGTGTCTTCAGGAACGACGGTATCAGGTCAAATATGGAGACGTTCGAGCTGATCTTCCACCTCAGGGAAATGATCTGCGTTTTACAAACAGTTGCTGTTTTACAGAGTGCCACACTGCTCAAGCGCTACCCAATGCTAGTCTATGACCTGCTGTTAGACTGTCGGACTCATGGTTTCTGTTGTTGTCGACGGTGAGGGTTTGTGTTCGTGTCATATTTTGTTCTAGCGCTTGTGCACTCTTGTTGGCCAGCAAACACATGTTGATGATTGCATGTGGCGTCAGGTGCAGAGGAGGTTTGTACTCCAGGTGCAGAGGAGGTTTTTCCAACTTTGTATTCTATCGCTGTCGAACCCCAACAAAAATTTGTCCATGAAGCGAAGTGGATCAGTTCTGTATTCAGCACTACAATGTTTGTATAGTCCAGCCACGAACTCATGAGACGACGTTTTTTTAAATTGGCTTGTGCGGATCCAATAATGTTCCGGTTCCACGTGTTTCAGAAATGAAAGAAAGAGAAAACCCATTTTAAAAAACCCCCCCCCCCCCCGGGCGAACCCCCCTTTTACCCCCAAAAATGGTAACACCACCCCCCCGCGAAGCACGCAACAAACTAGGCAGCCCGCGAACCACCCCCCCCCCCCCCCTCCTCCTTTTTGCAAAACCCCAACCGCGCTACTCGACCCGAAAGAAAAAAACCGGTTACTACTGTTATGGGTTAGTCCAGAAAACTGGAAAGTCGGTATCACGCACGGTGCCTTTCGGTGCCTCGCAGGACCAGGCATGGCAGTCTTGCACGACAGGACCTGATCATAGGGATATATCACCAGGCATGTGCAACAAGACCTGAACATTGCCATTCGTCGCACAATGACCATGTGAGAATCCATCCAAAAACCACCTTGATTTTCAGGATTCCAAAGATGAGCCACACCCAACCACTGGGCAATTTGTATTTCTTACAAAACATTTTCATCTGAAAATAAACCAGCCAGTCAAAAACGTTCTTAATCTCCGAAAAATTTTGCTCACTGCACTTTATGTGTGATTACACGTTGCCTCGCAACTACAATTTGAATTTTCTGGCTTGTCGGTTCAGGAAAATTTTGGTTTGATTCTCATATAGTCATTGTGCGACCAACATCAGGATACACTATGGTTGGAAAATAAAACGGTGTTCATGGTGTTGCTAAAACGGTGTTCATGGGGTAGTTTGCGTCGGGGACACCGGAATTACCCCCTGGGCGAGTTTTTGCTGAAATTCGAGATGCTCTCGTCGCACGTGCCTGGATATTAGGTGTTGGCCGAAGCACATATACATTAATCCAGACCTAAATCAATATTTGCCCCCCCCGCACAAACTCAAATAGCACCATAGTGTCAACAACGCGAAACTGGACCAACGGTTCCCTCGTCAATCGGTCCCGGCCACGAAACGTCCATCCACGATTCTTGCGATCCTTGCTGGCAAGCACAACTTGAATTGCGATACATGTCGCAATTCATGTCACACGGTGGATTGACTGAACGGCTTGCAACTTCGCAACCACCTGGACGAAGATGTAAGCTGATTTCCAAATTGCGAGTTTTGGTTTAGAAAAAGCGCGTCAATATTCCAGCCCGCAAATAACTCCTGTAATGTATACTGTACACCGTATACAAAACACCGTGTACATACGTGGTGCCGTACTTATAGCTCGAAGCATCCAGTTTTAAGCAAGATTCTGAATCAGGGTCTTCCCATTGAAGGGCGAAGGTTTCTGTTCAAAAGTGAACTCCGTGCGTCATGACAAAAATTGTTTATTTACAGACAAAAAGAACAAGTTTTTGCGCAGCAGAACACTAAAAGTCGTTGCACACACAATTAACTGGGTTGATGACAGTGTTCGAACGGGATACCGGGCCCTTTTTCTAATCCCGATCCCGTCATTTTGAAAAAGTCAATCCCGATCCCGATCCCGACCAAAAAAGTACCAGGATCGGGATTAAGTTTTGAGAACAAAAAGTGAAAAATTATGCAATCATAATTCGCTAAGCGGTTGTAAGGGCGCGGCCATGCAAACGCGGGCGCGGGTCGCGGGTCAGGAAAATATTCCATATGTCCAACAACCGCCCCGCGTTTGCATGGCCGCACTTACGGTTTCGAGTCACTTGAAACATTTATTTGGGTGCAACACACAAAAATTAACCAATCAGCGTCCAGCCAACGTCGCAGACTGCCCTAGCACAGCGCTGATTGGTTCATTTTTGTGTGTAATGGCTAAATAAATGTTTCAAGTGACCCGCAAACCGCGACCAGCAATTGCGGCCATGCAAACGCGGGACGGTCAATGGACATAGAATTATTGCTGACCCGCGGCCCTAAGAGGTGCTCGACGGCTGATTCCGAGCGTGATGAAACCGCGAGCACCACCAATCGCGAACAAATCGAGCTCTAGAACTGAACGGTTACACAAAGTTGCATCGAACGAAGGGACTCAGCTTCGAGGAAATAATGTCATGGTGGGCAGCAAATGAGACAAAGTTTCCGCGACTGGCACGTCCAGCTTCCAAATATCTAAGTGCTCCGCCTACGAGCGTCCCTTCTGAACAGCTCTTTTCCAGTGCAGCTGATTTGTTTGATGACAAAAGATACTGCTTGAAACCAGAAAATGGTGAAATGATTGTCTTTTTGTCAAAAACTATGCCATGGATCGACTACAATTATGATATTTGAACTTATCCATCTTCAGATATTCTCGATTTCAATTGGCTTTAATCACTGCTCCGGGTGTTTATCCATGTGTGATAAACATGTTTCATGGTTGTCTGTGAAATTGGCGTGCATCTTATGCATAAAATGATAAAAACTATTGCTTATGGACTATCTTGTCAATCCCGATCCCGATCTCGGGATCCCGGGTTTTCAAAACCGGGATCCCGATCCCGATCCCGACACTTTCTTGATCCCAATCCCGATCCCGATCCCGGGATTAAAAATGAATCCCGTTCGAACACTGGTTGATGAGCAACCAACTGACACGATATGTTTTACAAGGTGCGCTACTTTTTCCTCAAGTGCACCCGAAAAAATAGGGACCCATCCTGATAGAAGTCCCCTTCAGATGGTGCCGAAAAAAATAGAATCCCAGAGATTCTATAGTAAATTTCTGATTTCATTGCCTCATGCATTTTTACAGACGCAGGGAAACTCCCGCCGATCGAAGTCGAGGCAGGCAACAGGCTCAACACGCAGTCAACAACCCACGCATCTTACTGTTCAATGAGGCCCCAACGTTACTGTTATTTATCGATCGAAATCCAAAATTCTAGCTCTAACGTACATATCTTGAGAAAGTCGTGTTCATTGCGGTCCATGCGTTGGACTTGGAACTACAACCTGGCTGATAAAATGACCAGCGTCAACGGTGCCTTCATTTGAACGACTTCTGCCCAAGATACGTTACAGTTGGGATCTATGATTTTGATCGATAAACAACAATAACGTTGGGGCTTCATCGGACAGTAAATGCCACAATTCCATCACAACAGTAGGTAGGCTATAAATATGACGGAAGCGAAAATTAGCTAAAATTATGAAGTTTGTGTAAAATTCATTTGTTGCTCGTACCTCCTGGGATGCAGATGAACCAACATATAGATTTGCACATAATTAAAAACAATTATATTTTTACTATAGCTGTACTATATTTCTAATTTTTTTATTTTTAATTTTTTTTTGCTTTTGTCGAAACTTATCAGCGATGGGAAGTCGGTCTTGGATCGCTTGAATAGCGTGATAAATAGTAAAGCTATGTGCGCTTTCTACACATGTGGCTATTTTCTTTATCGATCATATGTGACTAAGCGCAATGTTAATGAGGTTGCTGTTGTACATTGTGTGCTCTTTTAACTCTTCGCTTTTCTCCTCAGACAAACACGGAAAAGCGATAGGTAAAAAGCGAAAATTCGCAAAACTTTTCGCGTTTGTCAGACTCCAAAAGCGAAAAGCTAACTTTTCGCTCTTTGCGCTTGTCAGAGTTCAGCCTAGCATGCTTGCTTGCCTTATCGTAGAAGAACGGATGCCAGTCTTATTAAATGGATTAAACAGCCGGCATGGTTGATGAATTTTCACTTGATATGTATGACTGTGAAAATCTATAAGTACTGAATATGGCCAAAATGGCAAGTTGGAGCTTTTTGTCGAAATCGCGGAAGGTGTGACGTAAAGGCAGTCTACGGGAGTTGTCACTCAGCCCCCGAATACCGTAACCCACCGCAAGCGAGATCGTTGCGAGACCCATGCTGATCGCTGCTTATCGACACGTGTATTAGCGGCAGCAAGCTGGAAATTGTCATCGTGCGCGTCGATCCCCAAAACTTCGAAATGTTGGTTGGTGTTGGCGCTAACACGCAAAACATAGATAAAAAACAAAATGGTCTCGACACGATCCTTGCAGATCAAAATCACGGTGGGTTACGGTATTCGGGGGCTGAGTGACAACCTCCCGTAGACTGCCTTTAACAACAAATTGTTGTCAAACAACAACAAAAAGTTGACATCGTCGTGAATTTAGCCTTTACTGAACATGGAACGTACCTTCGGTTTCAATTACTAGAGCTCCCAGCGTCAGGAAGATAGCAGCCACATAACTTTGCATCATAATTGTCATTTTAACCTGTAAACCATGGAAACGTTTGTGTTTTTACATCTAATACCATCGGTACAATGTGAAGCGTGCAGCATGGGGTGTCCGTTTCAACTCGGGTTCTCACAGGGTTAAAAAAAATTATAAGGGCACTGCTTTTTTTAAAAAACACAAAAAAGTTATTTTTTTGAAAAAAATTCAATTAGAACAAGTAGCACAAACCCCATTTTAGGTGAAATGGAGGCGCCACATAAAATTTTTGTGAAAACTTGTTTCGAAAAATTCTTTGTCACATGGGGATCATCAACGCATGTTAGAAGGCGGTTCGGTTATTCTCAGCATCTGGAGGTGAACTCGGCACGACTATTTTATTTATCAACGTTTGTCGGTAAAAAAAGTTGGAAAGTAATGAAAAAGCAGCGAAATAATAAGAAAGTGAACTTACTTTTGTAATTGCTGAAAACCGAAAAGGGGCGAACTTTTTTTAAAAAATTTTTCAGAAAAGTTTTTCATTTTTTAGGGCGAACTTAGGTTAAATCCGGAATCCGGAACCCGAAAATAATTTGCACGCAAAAATACAAAACATTTCTGGGCTCCGGAATTATTTCCGGAAAACGCAAGAATTTGCATGTATAAATTGTGCGTTTTCCGGAAATATTTCCGGATTCTGATTTCCGGATGCCGGAAACCTAAGCCCGCCCTTACCCAGCTCTGGACACACCATATTGTGCACGCATTGGCGATGATTTCGTTGATCATTTCAAAACCCAGGCAGAGCTCGAACCCAAGGTTGGAAAAAGTTTTTAGACGTTTGTTGACTTTTTCCTGTAAATTTTTTCAGTCGAAGTCACAGATTCCGCGAAAGTCGACCCAACCAGATTGACCCAACCAGCAAAAATTGCGTCGGCCACAAAAGCCAATGTCGACCAACATCTGCGTTGTCAACAAGCTCATTTGCCAGCGACTGCCGGGTTTGAGATTTTCAGATTTTGAAGTATACTCCGACAATACTTTAGGGAGAAACTTTTCAAACGCGTTGCCTGATCCGTAAAGCACACGCAGCTCGCGCAGCCAGCTGTGTTTCGTAGCAATTCGCAAATCACTACGTTAGACTTGTGTGTTTGAGCGGCTGGCAGTCACGTGACCGCTGCAACAAGTACACGCGCGATGAGCTTTTCAGATCAGGCAACGCGTTTGAAAAGTTTCTCCCCAAAAATATTGTCGGAGTATACTGTTTCTGAACTGCCTCGTTGCCAAATGATTACCTTACGGCTCTTCTAATGTTAAAATCTGAAACACCGAAGTCATTAGTAAATGGGCTTGTTGACAGCGCAGATGTTGGTCGACATGTGGTTTTGGTTTGGGTACGATGACTGAGTTGGTCTTAACTGCAAGACTTACAGTGGGTATAAATTTGATGTACCCCCGGAGGTTTTTTTGCTTTTTTAATAAAATAAAGTTGCCCAACATGGGCTGAATGAAATATCAAAAAATGGCCTTTTTCGAGGTAAAAAATTGGCACTTTTTTTCTGTGAACGGAGCAATTTTTCCAAAATCGCGCCTGCGGCGCCTTGTATTGTCTCCAAATCCGAACAGGGATGCGCGGGGCTGGCCTTTTATAGTGACGCGGCACCTATAATGTGCCACGGCATGCTACCACACATGTATATGCAGGTCTGGTGCAAACTCGGAGTGTACAAAGTCTATCTGACATGCAAGATTTCGGGCTGTAATCAATATTTTGGAGGGTCGTATATCACATATACGGCATTAGATGCATTAAAATACGTTGTACGACTTGCATTAGAGTAACATCGTTAGTCAACATCAACCTTGGTCGGAGACCGTAGAATCTGCACAATACTACCGGGTGTCACCACACAAGTTGGGTCTCAGGCGAAAATTTTTAAATTATTGAAAAATATGCTGTATCGATTTCATTTGTCCTGAAACGTCGTTTGCAACACTTTTTCTAATAAAAAAATTTTCGTCCAAAATTTTTTTTAAATAAACTCGTTAATTAAATTTTTTTCAACCCTGCCTTCAACCGTGCCGAAGTTTTCTACACAAAGCCCTCGGGATTCTTTTCGGGAAAGGCAAGAAAATCTGTTCTGTTTCAATATTTTACTGAACTAGCGACCACGGGGATCGAAACAACAAATGACAAATCCACGACCACTCCAAACAGGCGAACAGCGTCGAGCGTGTCCATAGCCTACGGCACGGTCAATAACTGTATCGCATATAGTATGGGGAGTCCTACATTGTACTTGTAACGTGTTTGTTGGGATGTTTTGAGCCGCCGGCGCTTCCAGAGGTTAAACATGGTCGAAAAATGTGTTTACCAGGAATGTTAATGTTGTATATGGGGTTTTCGTGCACTGGAAATACGAATTTGTTGCGACTTCACATGTCCACGTCTGACACCGGTTCTAGAACACGACAAGGACCTTTGTGTGGAAAATGTACATCCTTCAATGGAAAATGCCGTTGCTGGTTTTTGGTGCATTGCACATTTTGCATTTAGGTTTAGTTTATTCATACACGCTTCACAACATGAATAGCAATACAAGAAGGAAACAAGCCCAAAATGATAAAACAAAGATATGCACCTGATGCAACCGTACAAGGGTTCGATGCTAGAAACAATTGGATTTAGAATTTCACACAGTAGTCTAAAAGCAATCTCTATTCATAATATTTGAAACGCAGCCGCGGTGCAATTGAGTTCCCTCAGGCTGCATATCCTTGTTTTATGCCATTTTGGCATAGTTCCTTCCTGTAAAAATTTCTGGCTTTATGTGCAATACTGCACCGCCACAAAGCAAACCTACAAATTTGCAATACTGGCTGGTAACTGAACTCAGATTCTCCAACTTGCCCTGAATGATGGTTCACTTCTTAAGGTGGAGTTATACTTGTCCATTTTGGGCTTGTAGACAATGAGGACAAATTTTTGTTGTAATCATACTTTGTGATAGAGTTATAGCACAAATTTCGTCCAGCGTAAAAGTTGTTCATTTGGTGCAGGGGAACAACTTTTACGCTGGTCGAAATTAGTGCCCCAACTCTACCACAAAATATAATTTAAACGAAATTTTGTCCTCATTGTCTACAAGGCCAAAATGGACAAGTATAACTCCACCTTAAGCTTTGAATTCCAGAAAGGAAGACACCTTGTGCTGATTTTGCTCTCTTGGTACTCCTTTCAAGCTTTGTTCAAATGATAATCTTGTTTTGACAGCTTGGAACAACATTTTATGCATTAAGTTGTCAGGACTCTAAGATATGTACAGTACATCAAACTCGTGCATGTTTCTGTCAGAACAAATATTCAGTCACCGTACCCAGGTCACACAGACCAATTGCAACCACAATCTGTACTGTCAACAAGCCCATTTGCTAATCGTCATTTCAAATTTCAACATTTTGAAGGGCCGTAAGATTGTCGTTTGTCAACAAGGTCATTTGAAAATATACTTCCAAATTTGAAAATTCAAACCTTACTAGTCATTAGAAAATTGGCTTGTTGACTGTGCAGATGTTGCGCACTTTGGGTTTTGTGGCCGATGGCCTGGGTGCATTAACTGAACTGGTAGTGACTGCAGGATGTATTTGACGTACCTAACGCAGGTACATGACAAACTGGATGCACCAACTGTTGTCCCAATTCGTCGAGATAACACGTCATCTTAATCGGCTAAAAAATGGAACAAAACGGAAGAAAATATAGGGTGAACTGCGTGCCATGTGCTTGATGCAAAACATGCATCAGGCTTCGGGAGCTAACGTGAAACGCACAATTGTTGTGTCGGCATGTAGACGCTGCTTTACTTGTGCTTCAACAACCTTATTCAACCGGCGTCCTACTAATTTTGTATTCTAACTCATCGATAAGATAAACTTATATCCATCGGTTTGCCGTACTATGTATAACTGAGCTCAGGTCTTTGAACGTTCAAAGATCATAAAGGATGGTTCAGTTCAAAGCCATTGGACTTTGGATTGTGGAACAAACGACACCATGAATAGACTTTGCGCTGTTTCCACACCACTCAAACCGATTAGGACAACGTTCTTGTTTTAACAAAATGGCAAAAAATTGCTTGCACTAGGTCCTGGGACTTTGCGTTACATTAAATTCGCGCACTTTGCGCTTGATGAAACGAACGCGAGATGGTTTTTGCTATGCACTGTGATGAACATGTGATCATATCTTGATTCCAAGCAAAACAGGGCATGGAGCGAATGTTAAAATTATTTAAAAAACCACGGAGCTATCGAACGATATATTGTTCAAATGGGTTGGCTTTTCCAGTAAATATGCATGTCCTATGATGATCGGGTCAAGATTAGAAAGAGCACAATCAGTGTATATGAGCCACTGCTGAAAAGGGTGTCAACGAAGCTTTGCAACGGCGAGAGAAACGACATCCAACAGGTGCGCGCATCAGGTCAGTACCGTCAGGTTTTTATAGCCAGAGTATCAAAATCGGGTTGGCTTTTGAAGCAGTATTCCACAAAGAACGTAGCACCGCTTTCAAGCAGATTCCATGCGTGTTCATCACTCCAAATGCTGAACGGCAGCCCAATGGGATCATCAGGATCTGGAAATCAGGAATGCAAAATCTCTGTTGAAACCAAATGCAGTTTTGGAATCTCCACAATTATGAGAGCGGTAGAATCTCCGTTGCACCAAACTGCAGTTTTGGCGATGTGCGATGTTAAAACAAAAACTCCAGCTTGTTCTTGAAAATGAATATTCGTAACAAAAGGTATGTGTCCAACTATTCTCTAACCGTTCACTTTCAGTTGTATGTGTTTCAGTCTAATTTCGGCAGGTATTTGTAGCTCCCGAGCCAATCTCGTCTTCAATTGATGAAGAGCGTTGCTCTTATTCACTTGCACGTTTTCCACACGGATCTTAGCTCTTTTTAACGTTTTATCAACGACCTGCAAACAGAATAAGTTTTTGTTTAACATGGAACTCTCGAGCGACAAATAAACGTGCAACAAACTCATACAAACCGTCAGATGGTCAACATGTTTGACATCAGATGCCTCTTCGACTAAAACTTTATAGACTAGTTTTTCCTGATCTGTCACAGCATCGGAGCCGGCAGTGCTGTCTGTCTTCTTAGCTGTTTGGCCTCCCCAAAGCCAATTCATGTCGACGAGAAGAAGAAAATGGTCAAAGGTACCGACAAGTTCAGATGGTATGAAATGATGCGATCAGCACAATTATTTTCGTTTTATCGTTTTGACGGAGCCGAAGTTCAGTCATATATGATCAGTCATATGTATTATGACTCTCCTCAAATTGAATAAGCTCTGATTCCTGCGTGTTATGTTTTGTCTTCGCATCATAACGGGAAATTTCAAAGTACAGTACCAGCTGCAATTCTAGGCGATCCTGAGGCGGCGCAGGCTCAGCCTGCAGGCGGCTGCAGGCTGGTCTGCGCATCTAAGAAAAGAAACCAGCGGAGCCTGAAGGCGCCTGCAAGCTGAGCCTGCACCGCCTCAGGATCCCCAAGAATTGCAGCTGGTACTGTAGGTTCATATAACTATAGTTTTGTTTGGAATCGGCAGTTTGTTGCCAATGCAGAGAGAAGGCAACACCGAGAAGGCAAATAAGCAGTGTAAACTTCTCCTCATTGTCCTGGTGTCCATCAATCCGTCAATCATCTTTCCAAATCTGAGTCATAACGACATCACCGAAAGTGGCACGGAGGCCGATTTTCTCATACAAAATTTGCTCGCTTCAAACTATTTCACTTATGCTGATCAAAACAAGATTATTATTGGAAACAAACAAAAAACGTCATCACAAATAATTTGCACAAACACAAATGCAAGAATAGAGAATAATCGACCAGAGTAATGTGGAAGGAATCGGCAGAAGCAGCTGCCATTGACATATGTACCTATTTATTGCTTAACTTTCGCTTACTCAGCAATTTTTTGCATATGATCACGATTTTTATGATTTTCACGGCGTCCAATATTTACGGCGTTCGACATCCGTCGCAATATGGATGTCTTCTGTTGAGCGGTCCCCTCTTCGTCCCTGTCGCATTGCGCCGGCGTTGGTCTGCGTTTCGTAACGTTGCCGCCGTCTCGTTCAACGAACACCGTGACGCCGTTTTCCAGAAGATTCCAAACGTGTGCATCATTCCAGACGCTGAACGGCAGACCGTTGGGATCGGCACGATCTGGAAATGTGAAAATAAGAGATCATTTCTAGCATTACACCGTAACATGAGTTGGGCAGCATGTTTTTGGTTGTCCATTGCGACCTGCGCGCTCGCTGTCGGGCGCCCGTGCACCAAATCGTTGGTGCGGATGCACTATAGTAGATGGCACCAAGTGACCCCAAATGACCCCAAAAACAACACAAAGTCGTCAGCAGTAATGAGTTGTGCACCAGCCGCACAGCCAGTGCATACGCTCGGATCTCATAAATGCATTTTGCCTTTGACTATCGGGCCACATTGGACGCGAAACGAAGTATGTACAGTGCGACCTCTATATAGTGGAAAACTGCCTGTGTCCCCAATCTGTTTGGACCCCTTTGCCACCTAATCTATAAATGTTTCGACCACTTGGCCATTCTCAAGGCCCATTACTATCGAAGACCGGGCTGTTCTGCAAAAACAGATGTTCAAAATCACAAAGCAAAACAATTTCACACCTTTGATTTTTAGCTGCATGCCACTCAGTCCCATTGTCAGCGGTTTCTCCAGTTCCTTCGACAGTCGTGCTTTTAATTCAAAGAGCGCCTTACCCTTAGTCAGTTTCACATTGTGGACACGAATTTTGACCCGCTGGTCGGTGTCAATCACCTGAATTGAAGAAAAATAAATTCAAAACCGCTGTGAAACTTTTTGTGTCATGTGAGGACTTTCGATGAAAAAGTGGTCAAAGTCAAGAATACAAACCGTCAGATGGTCAACTTGCGTGTCTACAACCGTGTCAATTGAAGAGCTTGGCGACCTATTTGATCCTGAATTCGGCCCTGCCATAATGAATTGGGAACTCAAATCGAACACACAATGTGCTATCCGCAAAAAAGTAATTGATTTTGAATACTTACAACTTAGTCTACTTTGCGAAATGCGAACAAGCTGGGTGGAGGCTTTGGCTGCTATTCGTGTGCACTGTTTTGTCGACAAATCTGTGGCGGCATTTGCCTTGATGAGTCAAGGTAGTACTTTAGTAGACCTCCGCATTCGGCATTACACAACTCTAATGTTTATTATAAAATTGTAGTCGTTGTTTTTCTCTTTCCATCAAAAACAAACAAAAGTTATGTACACATGTATTTCTCATAGTTTGCATTGTCGCCTCGATATTTGTGTCAGTCAGTTCGTTTAATTATTTGCCCAAGTCGAGATATAATCGGTAAACAGAGAAGGGATCAGACGGTCGGGATCGCCTGAACAGTGTTCGCTATATTGTGTGAGATAGACACGTTCTAACGTCAGTGCCGTTCAAACCCCGTCTATTTCTTACTTTCCTTGTCCTGCAGTGTTATTCAAAACACTGACTGGGAAAACTGACTGTCATAACAATCCTTGATTATGAACGGCAAATCAATCTTTATGAATGCTTCGGCAAATTTTGTGCTTGTGTGACTGCACGACACGCGATATATGTTCAGCTTTTGACAGCTAAGAACAATTTGTTATGAATCACACCATGATTATTGTGACAGGAAAAATATTGGTCACACAATGGCTTTATACGAATTGGTCAAATTTTTACCTGAATCGCGAAGAGAGAAAGTTCAATCACGTTGCGATGCGCGATTACGCACAAAACATGCAGTCACCAAACTGTTTTGAACTGCAGCAATGGTGGCGCGCTGCGGCTTTCAGATGAAAATGTTCTGTCTAAAATACAAGTAGCTAAGTGATTTAGGTCGAACGTGAAAATCAGGTAGACAAATTCTGACTAAGTCATTATGCGACCAATGCATAAAGGGGATCATGATTGTTACCACCGTATCTTTCAGTGAAAACTGACATAAAACTGAGAATCAGCAGGTGGCGAGCATCACCAGCAGAGTAAAGTATGTGATAGCACGATACCAGATTAACAGAGAGTGTGCCAACGGGATTTTTAACAGCGAAATCAAACTTGGTGATCGGATCAGATCAGATTATATCGGCGACAAATCAATTTGTCACGTGCCACTGTCAAATCAATTTGTCACGTGTCACGTGTCAAGTTTTCGAACCATTTTCCGAATTGAGGCATCGTGTAAAAATTCGACCGGTGCGAAATCTTGTAGACCCCCATTGCATGATGTTTTTACATCAAGAAAACGCTTGAAAAAGTCAGTATTGGTTCTAAGTGCAATTATGACCACAATGCAAACCATGACCACAATGGAAACATTTTGGTCCACAAGATCTACTTGGTCTGGGGGAGGGGGTAAACGGGAAGCACCAGCAAGAAATTTTTCAATGCCACAATTTTAGACCAACTTAAAATTTGCTCTTATGCCTGAAGTGAACAACTTTCGAGCCGGTATGTATATCTTTCAAAGATCTACAATTCAAAATCGCACGCGACCAATGCAAGTATGATCCGATCACTAAATTTGATGTTGGCCCAAATATTTATTAATCATCACTGTCGTTCAGATTTCGAATTTGCCACCACTTTTTCGCTTTGCTCGACCGCTTCGTTCCTGAGATAACAAGGTCATAATCAACCAACACCGTTGATCTGTCTTCGAGCAGATTCCAGACGTGTTCGTCGTTCCATATGCTGTATGGCATACGATTCGGGTCAATCGGATCTGAGAATGAATATTTCAAATAGAGATGCTCGTCATTTAATAGTCTTCTGCTTGATCATGCCTCACCTTTCATTTTCAGTCGCAGATCTGCTGGTTCGATGCGCAGTTCGAGCTCCTGCACCAACGCCGTTTTCAAATGTTCCAGGGTGTTGTTTTTATACACCTTTAGGTCTTTGACTAGGATCTTCACCAATTGTTTTCGATCAATCACCTGAACGAGGACAGTAGAATTATTTAACTCAACGATACTGAAACTTTTTTTGTAAATAAATTCCCTGGTTTCAAAATCGATCTTGTGTTGAAAGCATCTTAGTTGCTTGTCGGCGGGCAGTCCAAATGAGCTTACCACCAGAAAATCCACATCCTTGGACTCGGGCTCTTGCACAAAGTCAGAATGATTTCCTGGGACGGTCACCGCCACTTCACCATTTTCAATGTCAGTGTTAGACATGGCCAATTGAATTGAGATTTGATAGAATAAAGTGCAATGAAGTGCAAGACAGAAACTAAATGAGTGATTGGAATCGAATAACGCCTTACTAGTTCGTGTCTGAAGCGTTGATTGATCGTCAGCCGAGCGGCATGTTATTTTGTTATGGCTGCAATCATTCCCTATGAGTGAGGTAAATACCGACAATTGAGCTGTTTTTGTATCACGATCACTGCAACTAAAGTCATGCAAAATCTGCCAATTGTAAGTGATTCAATACAACATCCCAAACAGAATGCCAGCACAAACATCGCAAATATATTGTTAAAATCATCCAGAACAGTTCCACACCGCAATCGCCTTGAAACTTTTATGCAGCTCAGACGCAATTTCCAATCGAACGGTTTGAGATCACGGAGGAGTTTGTGTACGTACATACAGTATGTCGGATTGCAAATGAAATTCCCACGTTCCCAATTTATCTGCTGCTGGATTGCACACGCAACGCAGAAAACAGTAACTTTCGTTGCAAAAGAAACACAACTGATCGGCGTATGGCTCAGCCGGCAATACGTAGTTTACGAGCACTGACGTCGAAATGCTAGTGTCAAACTCCATAAAGATTTGCCTATTCATGATGGTCTGCACAGGGTTGGATTTAAAAAAAAGTAAAATTTTTTTGTAAAAAAATTTTTTTTTCAAAAAAAAGTTGGCCACTTTTTTTATTTTAAAATTTTAAAAAGTAAGTCCACTTTTTGATTATTTTTTTTTCGTTATTTTCTGACTTTATTAAGGTTAAAAGGCATGTTTTCATGTGTTTTATTGCCCATGTTTCTCAAAAAATTGCCTGCGGCGCTTATATTTCAGTTTGAAATGGTGTTGTGATGGACTCATACAGTTCCCAGACGTCCCAACAACAGCTGCATGTATAATATAGGACACCCCATACCGCATACTGTGCAGTTATTGAGCGTGTCGTAAGCTATCCACACACTCCACGTTGCTCGCCTGTTTGCAGTTGTGTGGATTAGCTATTTGTTGGTTTTGTGACACAAAGTGATTGTGGTGTGAGTCTTTATCTCTCTTCAAATTTATCCCCAAATTCACAAACAGAAGGTTGGTCTTCCCTTTGTCACATACAGTATGTATGTATACCCACATTACACACACATTACCTTCGAATTTCTCAAACTCATGACCAAAAAGGGATTAGATCGCAGGTGATTACGTAAACATGCAAATCAGTGGAAAAGTTCTCTTTAGTGTTCCTCGAAACATACCTTACTAACATGATTTCGGAAATTTGATTCCTCAAGAAACCAATTTTTTTGGGGTCCGGAATAAAAAAAAGTGATTTTTAAAAAAATTTTAAAAAGTTTTCTTTTTTTTTTAAAAAGTTTGATAATAAAAAAAATTTTTAATCCAACCCTGGGTCTGCATCGCGTCATGCCTGAGCCTGATTGATGTGGAAAAAATGTTGTCGGCCGACGCAAAATTCTGCAACGACAAGCCGAAAATGATGCTGCCTGGTTGTGCGACTTGGGTGACTGAAACTGACACGCTTCTAGCTTGCAAACTGAAATGCGTTGAGCTAGGTTTGATTGCCAAACATCGAAACTGCAGGTGGGTTCTGTTGTCCACTTGATACGTGAACGTTTGTTCACCGATGTCCGCGGACCAAAGTAATGTTTGCAAAAAAATACAATACTAGTTCTACGGATTTGACGACGATGGCAAATCAAATGAAAACTGTGTGTTGTGTGCACACCATACCTGTAGGATTAGCGGAGCGGTCTGTGGCGCTCGTTGTGCAACCCCCTTTTCGGTGGCGCTCCAAGTTTTGGGTGGCGCGCGATGTTTATTCGATTTGTTTTTGTGGCGCTCTAAGTTTTTTTGTGGAGCGCCAAGTTCGATTGGGCCGTTTTGGTGGCGCCCGAAGTTTTTTGTGGCGCCCCAAGTTTTTTGTGGAGCGCCATGTTTTCGGTGGCGCGCCAAGTTTTTTTGTGGAGCGCAAAGTTTCGCTCACCAGCGCAAGTTCGCAGCGGAGCGTCAAGTTTAGGGAGCAGCATCTGGCATTATGAGGCGCTTGAAGTTTAGGGAGGAGCGTCAAGTTCATGAGAGGAGCGTCAAGTTCGTTCTCTTGTGTGGAGCGCGAAGTTTGATTGTCTTCAGAGACTCCCGGTGTTGACCAAAAACATGCGTGCGCCCAAAGTTTGACCAAATGTTGCGGCCGGCAACACGAGAGGCGCCTGACGTGCGCTCGACCACACCGGTGGAGCGCCAAGTTCGCAATTACATAACTCGCTTAAAAAGGCTCCTTTCAGCATTTTGAAATCAGTTCTGGAACCGACTGGTTCATGCGTGCCTTGTTGTTTAATAGTGAAAGGTATCCCGATGCCATCGCATCGCCAATACAGGAACCCAAAAAGTGACCCGATCGACCGGCGGACACCAATGACCGGGTCACCTTTGGAAGACCACCCCCTATATATATGCAAATGGCGAAACATTTTTGACTGTAATTGTGATTGAGTCAATGAATAAAAAATTACAATTGGGCGATTGAGTGAGAGAATACCGATTATATCTGGTCGCACCCGTCAACAGGAGTCATGTGGGAGGAGCCTGATGTGCACAAACATTGTGGGTGGAGCCTGATGTGCACAGCGTCGTAGTTTGATCAGCACATGGGCCTTCCGCGCATTACCCTGCCATTGAGTCAACGAGAGTTTGTCTAGTGGCGCCCAAAGTTGGACCAAAAGTTGCGGCCGGCAACACGAGAGGCGCCTGACGTGCGCTCGACCACTTCGGTGGAGCGCAAAGTTCGCAGTTACATAACTCGCTTAAAAAGGCTCCTTTCAGCATTTTGAAATCAGTTCTGGAACCGACTGGTTCATGCGTGCTTTGTAGTTTCATAGTAAAAGGTATCCCGATGCCATTGCATCGCCAATACAGGAACACAAAAAAGTGACCCGATCGACCGGCTTACACCAATGATCGGGTCACCTTTGGATGACCACCCCCTATACACATATATACGCAAATGGCGAAACATTTTTGACTGTAATTGTGATTGAGTCAATGAATAAAAAATTACAATTGGGCGATTGCGTGAGAGAATACCGGTTAACTTCGGCCAACGGCGGCCATGTGGGAGGAGACCGATGTGCACAAACATTGTGGGTGGAGCGTATTATACTCATTAAAATCACCATTTGAAAAAATCAATACGCATTTTACTACAACAGTACCATGAATGTTATGATATCAGCAACATTGTGTCAACGCTCGCATATGAACAATAATGTGAAGCCATTTCTGCTGGCTGGCAGTTGTGTACGTGTCGCGCTCCCCACCCGGCTGACGGCAGCAGTCGGATGCCGAAAAAATAGTGAATGCACTCCAATATAAACGACTATTCGTTAATTATATGATGAGAATCTTTGTAACCACTTCAATTTTTTTGCACTTGGCGCTCCACTGATGTGTGTGTCATGTACAGCATCAGGTTCTGCTTGTTTTGGACGCCACTGGACCCACGTTGACTCAATACCCGGGTAATACATGGAAGGGCGGAATTCTGGTCAAACTACGACGCTGTGCACATCAGGCTCCACCCACAATGTTTGTGCACATCAGGCTCCTCCCACATGACTCCTGTTGACGGGTGCGACCGGATATAATCGATATTCTCCCACTCAATCGCCCAATTGTATTTTTTTATTCATTGACTCAATTACAATTACAGTCAAAAATGTTTCGCCATTTGCATATATATAGGGGGTGGTCTTCCAAAGGTGACCCGGTCATTGGTGTCCGCCGGTCGATCGGGTCACTTTTTGGGTTCCTGTATTGGCGATGCGATGGCATCGGGATACCTTTCACTATTAAACAACAAGGCACGCATGAACCAGTCGGTTCCAGAACTGATTTCAAAATGCTGAAAGGAGCCTTTTTAAGCGAGTTATGTAATTGCGAACTTGGCGCTCCACCGGTGTGGTCGAGCGCACGTCAGGCGCCTCTCGTGTTGCCGGCCGCAACATTTGGTCAAACTTTGGGCGCCACGCATGTTTTTGGTCAACACCGGGAGTCTCTGTAGGCAATCACACTTCGCGCTCCACACAAGAGAACGAACTTGACGCTCCTCTCATGAACTTGACGCTCCTCCCTAAACTTCAAGCGCCTCATAATGCCAGATGCTGCTCCCTAAACTTGACGCTCCGCTGCTAACTTGCGCTGGTGAGCAAAACTTTGCGCTCCACAAAAAAACTTGGCGCGCCACCGAAAACATGGCGCTCCACAAAAAACTTGGGGCGCCACAAAAAACTTCGGGCGCCACCAAAACGGCCCAATCGAACTTGGCGCTCCACAAAAAAACTTAGAGCGCCACAAAAACAAATCGAATTAACATCGCGCGCCACCCAAAACTTGGAGCGCCACCGAAAAGGCGGTTGCACAACGAGCGCCACAGACCGTTCCGCTCTTAACTACTGACCGCTCCGCTAATCCTACAGGTATGGTGCACACACACCGAACGGACTTGGCGTGGGATTGGTAAATGATGACGGCGCGCGTTATTTTGATGCCGAAGGCTGCAAAACAACGACCACAACGACCACGACAACCACGACAACAACCACTACCACGACTTCGAGCACAACATCAAAAAAGACAACCGTTCGGCCAAAAGGTGCGATTAGGTGCTGAGCACACACAAAAGACGTTTCATGTACCGAAATGACATTGAGCAACATCAAATAAACTTGGCAACCGGACCGGATCGGATGTGACTTGCCTTGGTCACACGTGATTTATGCATGTGCATAAGAAGCCAAAATTTCGCGCGCTTCGCGCGCGTTGTCACATTTTATATACTGTAATAGTTGGCGTAAACAGCGCGAAATCCTGAACAAGCACAAGACAAAAAATGCAACTTGTCAAAAATGGAACAAGCACAGGATAAAAATGATATTTTGGATCTGGTCATTTCCCCTGGCCAAAAGCTGGATTCGCCACTACAAATGGCATTGCAAACAAATGTTTCAGTGGACTGCCAGTACTCGTGGGGCGCGTGGAGCGCGTGCAGCACATCCTGTCGTCAGACTCCGGGCACGCGACACCGTCAGCTGCACATTTCGCGTCATCCCCAAAACGGCGGCCAAGCGTGTCCGACGTACGGAACGACAGAGCATTGTGATGGGGCGCAGAGGTTCTGCGTCACGTGCATCGGTCATAGGGGTTCGAGGTGCAAAGCTTCCAACTGCCTTTGCTGTGCTGGCGGCGTGCGCAACCACAACCAGTGCTGGTTCCATCCGAGCGTCATATTTATGGACCAGTCGAATCGACAAATTGCCAATCGGTGTCATTGTTAGATCCGAAGCAACGAGCTATAGTGGATCACTTCAGTTCAAGTTTAATTCAACGTTGTGAATTTGATCTGATTTGAGTGTCCAATGATACCCATAGACCTTGTATTTGATGAAATATAGACAGTATGAGCTACAGATGCGAAAAAGTGAAAAAGTTGAACAACATTGTCATTCGTTCCGCTTGTTTTGCTGTATCGAATCGAAACACACTGTCAGTATTTTGTACCACCCACAAACGGTATCACACTCATTGAAACCAGAACACTGGCACTGCCGGGCTCACCATCCCTGTACTGCAATTTGGTCGTGTTATCTGCCTCGAATTCCGTGGCTAACCACCCACTATGCATATCTCAGTATTTTAGGTTTGAGAAACTTCAACCAATTTGAGTTTGATGCACTAAGCTTGGGCCGCTTCGATTCCACTTTGGCGCGGGCAGAAACATTAGAGAGCGTAGGATTACTAATGAAGTTGATTTTTCCCATGTTTCTCATTTAAATGGAAGCACTTCTCTTGGCTTGCACGCAGAGCTTTTCAGATTCATAGAAAGTTTCGAAAACATTGCTCGGTCAGAAATGTGTCTTTCAAGCCATGTTAAGTCGCACCTTTTTGTACTCTACTGTCTTGGTGGAGTGTCATGCGCTATCGAAGCCGATAAATTCGCGCTGGCAAAATTCTGCAACGACAAACCGAAAACGATGCTGTCGGGCTGCGGCGCGTGGATCACCGAGACAGACACGCTCGAAGCGTGCAAACTGAAATGTGTTGAGCACATCAGTTTGGCTAATGCTCACCGAACGTGTCGGTGAGTTATATTGTGGCAGTGCTTTGTTTTTCCCAAACAAAAAGTAAATCAAGAAAACACGTCCAAAACACGGCATGACTATAACTGTCATAACAATTATATATGTGCAGCCATCACAGACACTGTCATGCACAGGGTTGGAAAAAATTTTCCAAGTTTTTTTTATTTTTTTTAGAAGTCTCAGATTCTGGGAATTTCGACCAAATTTGTCTAAAAAACGCGCAAAACGCGAAAAGATGCTACTTTAGTTGACATGTCACTTCTGCGACATGGTTTGCATCACTTATGAAGGATGTTTACGTCATTTCGGTGCTATCCAACAGTCTGTGCTTGATGTGGACCGATGATTGTTGCTCTGTGGTATTAGACACAATAGTTTGTGGTCGAATAAGCAAGATTGACTCATAAAACAACACAGGATTCAGACCATAAGCTGCAGAAAGACTTATCGGGTCGCATCAGTCGAATCAGTTGAATCAGTCGTATCTGACCGACCCGATGGGGTATGACATCGAAGTACCATGTAGGTACATGCACACTGTGTTTCGTGAATCACGGGAAGGTATAATAACATCATTTGAGGCATCTTCGGCAGGGGTGGGCAAAAAAACATTTTTTTCAAAAATTCGTTTCTTTTGAACTTTTATTTTTATTTTTTATTACGTTTTATTATTACATGCATCACTGTAAACAATTTCCAGATCCGGCGTCTTCTACCAGATAGACAATGGCAGACAAACTCATATCTGCGTCCTTTGTGAAGAAACGTCGAGCTGGCCTGGGGCGCGGCTGCTCGATTACGAAACCGCTCATTATTTTGACGGGGAAGGCTGCGAAGCAACATCACAAAAGTCACCAGTGGGAACTTCAACTACCGCAAACACCACAATTTCAACAGCTCTGCGTGGGCAAGGTGATCAGTTAATCTTCAAGGCGATTTCAGGAAATCTTACCATCCAAGCCAGCATCCATGTTTGAGAGAAAGTCTCCTCATGACAGAAAGCATGTTGTTAGTGGCTTTTTGTGAGTTTAACTAAAAAAATGGTTACTTTCACTGACAAGCAGCGAGCCCAAACTCACAAAAATGCTGCAGATAACAGCACATCCATTGACTGCCAGTACTCGTGGGGCGCGTGGAGCGCGTGCAGCACATCGTGCAGCCAGACGGCAGGCACGAAACATCGACAACCGAAAATCCTGCGTCGCCCGCAAAACGGAGGCCTCGCGTGTCCAACCAAGGGTATCACGCAGGATTGTGACGGGGAGCAGAAGTTCTGCGTCACTTGCCAAGGTCATAAAGGGAACTGCACCGCGTCCACGTGTATGTGTTGCAGCAAGGGAGTGCGCGACTATGAGAAATGCAATTTTCCTGACGAACGTCTGAATCGAATTGGAAAAAATCGAAGGTGTTTTTGTTAGCTATTTGTGTCAGGCCAGTTTGTGTTACGCGTACATACTGTACATTGGTCCACGATCCATTTATTATGTGTGTCTGCGCTTGCTTTGATTTTCAATGTAATCCGCATTCCATCTAAAGAATAAAAGGAATAGCAGGGTGTATTCTCAAGAAGGTGATGAAGTACAGGGCTGCCCGCATGTAAGTGGCGCAGTGCTGTGGTTTCTGCGAGCAAGTTGCCGATTTGCCAGAACGTGGATTTTCTGGTTTAAAAATTGGTGCAATTGGCCAAGGCAGGGTTACATGTTGGCCCCTGGCTACAGCTGCACCTGTTTGGTTCATTACGCCATTGCTAAACGACGCAATTATGAAGAAACAATCCTAACGACACAATGCGAACAAAAAATCCAGGTCTATATTGTATACATGACAAGTGTATTTAAAAAGCACAAATTTTAAATCAAGGCAGGTACAGAGTTCTCAAAAGGAAAATCTCAAAAATAACTCATGCCCAACTTCCCAGTTTCTAGCAAGGAAACCCCAACGACCAAAATGTGCGCACTGTGATTGCTCCGAAGCTGTACATGTTTGATGAATATGCAGGTCATAACGGCACCCAATCAGGTAAATAATGATCTGCCGGTCTTGTGATTTTGAGCAATCCCGATTCGGGCGGGGCAAAGTCCTTCTGATAGACGGTAATGCCGTTGGCCAGGAATGCAGCCCACCAGCCAAACGTGCCCACTGACATGATCGTATGGTCGCAACGAGACAGAACGCATAGATCCACCTGTGTAAAACGAATTTAAATAGAGTGTTATGCTAATTATATTCATGAATAACGCCGTATACATTTTTTTCTGTCTTTGTAAAACAACACAACGTTTGCTTTTTACCTCACGTGGGCTCTTTGGGAGCACTGTCACGTCTGGCAATTGGCCGAAATTGTCAACGTTCCATTTGTGGTCGTCGCCCGTCAAAAGAAAGTGCACACATCTCATCTCGTTTGACAATCTGCAGCTCCGCAATCGCTGTTAAATTATGGATTATTTCATCTGTCATTGATTATGCTAGGTTACGTGTTATTGTATGCCGACTTCAAAAAAGCCGACCAGGGATTTACTTCGCCTTTCCTTTACTGGAAATTTATCGCTCGTAAACGCGCCAGTGAAGGCAGCCACACGGCGGGTCGTGCCAGAGAATGTGAAATAGGACCCCCTCCCCGAATAAGTCCCCAGTGGGGGTTATGCGGAAGATTATTATGGTTATACGTAGTGGGACCTTGTTTGGAAATTATTTTTCTCTGAAATCTCGAATCGGAAGTGTGTCCCAGATAAGCCCCCCCAGGGGTCTAATTTCCAACTTCGCATTCTCCTGTACGTGCTACTAAAGTACAGTACAGAATATTGTGGACTGAAGCATTGCTTAGATATTTATTCAGTTGCATGACTGTCTTCAACATGTACGCTTTTAATCCAACCTTTGCTTCATGTAACGCACAGCTCGTTTCAGATAATCAGAAGACGCTGCTCGATACCGTTTTATCTTCACGTGATCGCCCCGTCGTGCGTGCATGCCCACGAACGCACATTTTGTCCAGCGAGACTAAAAAATTATAAAAATTAAAACTGATCGTTTAACATGGGTTGTTTTAAGAGCATACACGGGTGGTTACTGCAAGAACGGCACTTCCAAAAATAATCTTATGCCACAGCGTGTTGCAAAGTTGTGTTGGGGAAAACCGCAGTGGGCTTTTAACTGGACAGGCTTACGGTACATACCCCGTTGGTCACGCTATTCAGAATGGTCTGAAAAAGTTGCTCGCATTTCTCGTTGACGCCGTCGTTGAACGCAAACTCGGACGAACGAAGTTGATGTGAAACGTTGACGAAATAACGCCAGCTCTGCAAGTAGCCGCTCAGGCGGTAGTTGCGGTCAGGACGGAGGCTGAAAAATGAAAACTACATGACCGATTGATATATGCATGCGGTAGGTATTATTAGAAAGACAAAGCAGTACACTGCAGCCGTTCGGGCACACACCCAATTCTCGAATGAAGTTCGGTGTCCGTTATTTCCTTCAGGGTTGGGCTCTCGCTCTAGACAAAGCCAAACCCACAGGCTCAGCCCAAGCCTACGCCAAACCGTGGTGCATTAAATTTCGAATTTCGGTGCCTCATGCATTTTTACAGACATAGTGAAACTTCCGTTTGAATTCGAGGCAGGCAACAAGCTCAACACACACAGTCAACAAGCCACGCAGCTGGCTCGTGTGCGTTTCGAATGTTTCAGTCACACAAGCTGTGTGTGTCAGCTGCTTGGCTTGTTCACTGTGTTGAGCTTGTTGCCTGCCTCGACTTCGAACGGGAGTTTCCCTATGTCTATAAAAATGCATGAGGCACCGAAAGTAGAAACTTACAACAGAGGCCTACACAAAGCGTGAAAAAATTCCTTGCTCCACAACGGGCCGAAACACAGCAGTTCCCAAAAAACGAGCGAAAATTCATTACTTCATCAATTTGTCGTCAAACGTGCGATGCTGATGTGAGTTTATGACTTCGAACGTCGTGTCGTTGGTGAACAAGACTACTTGAGATTCGTTCCAGGTCGACATTGATAGATTCCGGAATACGTTGAGGGCCCTGGATGGCTTGGAGCAAAAGTGCGTTTACACACCACTCTCTATGGTGTGGAACCCAGTCTATAGCGACAAACTTGTCAGGTCCCGAATTTTCACAGTTGGCACAGAATGAGAGAAAATGGAGCTCACTCAAGCCTGTTGTTAGTTTTGGGTTGCTACTACAATTTTAAGATGGCGCTACGCACATATCCGTAATCCACAGAGCCCACTGTTCCACATGCAACAAGATGTGTCGTCACAAGCGAAACATGGCCTGAGTGAACATCCATCCTGTAAATTCGTGTTATGCGTTAATTATTTATAGTGACAAACGTAACCACCGAGTCCCGTTTCTTGTCACTATAAAGAGGGTGGACTGTACAGTACCAGCTGCAATTTTTGACTGATTAGCGGCAGAGCCCGCCGCGCCTGCAGGCGTTGCATGCACAGCACATAAGCGGTCGCATACGAGCCTGCCGCGCCAGCGCAGGCTCTGCAGGCGCGGCGTATGCACAGCTGCTTTGTTTGACTTGTGATATGATTTTAGTTGAGTTCTTTCAGCTGTCTCGAAGCATTTTGACAACGTTTACGATGGAAGAGCAGGGTTGTTTCAAAAAAAAAGTGGTTAATTAAAAAATTTTTTTTTAAAAAAAAAAATTTTTTTTTTGAAACTCAGATTTTGCTTTTTTTTAATAAAAAAAAAGTTGCCCAAAATGGGCTGAAATGTCCAAAAATGGCCTTTTTCGAGGCAAAAAATTGGCACTTTTTTTCTGTGGACGGGACAATTTTTCCAAAATCGCGCCTGCGGCGCCCTGTATTGTCCCCAAATCCGTACAGGGATGCGCGGGGATGGTCTTTTATAGTGATGTGGCACCGATAATGTACCACTGCATGCTACTACACATGTATATACATAGGTCTGGTGCAAGACCGGGCGCGCAAAGTCGATCTGACACGCAAGATTTGGGCTGTAATCGATATTTTGATGGTCGTATATCAGATATACGGCATTAGATGCATTAAAATACGTTGTACGGCATGCTACAATACATTAGAGTAACATCGTTAGTCAACATCAACCTCAGACTGGTAGGATTCCATAGAATCTGCACAATGCTACCGGGTGTCACCACACAAGTTGGGTCTCAGGCGAAAATTTTTCAATTTTTGAAAAATATGTTGCATCGATTTCATTTATCCTGAAACGTCGTTTGCAACACTTTTTCTAATAAAAAAAATTTTCGTCAAAAAAAAAATCAAAAAAAAAATTTTTTTTAAAAAAAAAAAAGGTCGTTAATAAAAAATTTTTTTTTTCAACCCTGTGGAAGAGAGTAAATGCCTTGCAAAAACGAACAATAAAACTGTAACCAAATTCACGTTTTGCAGAAACACATAAAATGTTGAAAGGTAAATGTCAACAAAAACAATCAAGCGCAGCAGTGCAACCACCGCCCCTGCCGCGCCTGCAAAGCCTGCAGGCGCGGCAGGCTCCTATATCTTTTGTACTGAGCATGCGCCTGCAGGCGCGGCAGGCTCTGCCGCCAATCAGCCAAAAATTGCTGCTGGTACTGTACATATTTACGTGAGCGCAAAGCCTATAGCTTTTATTCATATCGTACCGACATCCTTGGCGAGTGATCACCGCCAGCTTGTGATTGTCAGCGGCAATGCCCAGCAGGGACGCGTAGATGAACATTTGATTGCCCAACCGACCTGTGTTGGTGCGTTAGTAGTATGTGATGTGCTACCAAAACAAAACATCCGTAAATTTAATCAGCTTTTGACCAAATCCTCTAACATAATCGATGTTAAGCTTTATGCATGCACACTATTACGAAGAGCAGTGCCACTTCTGGCGCTTCTCGCAATTCGGCTGATTTCAGACCCGGAAATTTTTCAGGCTGTTTTGGCTGAAAGCACCCGTTTTTACGAGTGTTAAGCAGAACGCCGCGTGATACGGGACCGCAGTTGTAAAATGCCCCATTTCACCAAACAAAACGTTCAGCTAACCAACGCAACTGGCTGTCACCAGCGTTGTGTGCGTCTGGCTTCGCGATTGCAATAATTCTCGGTTCAGCCGTTTGCCATTGCCATCGTTTTGACTATGTTTAGTGAGATTCTCGTGGAAGGCCAACATGATCACCATACTTTTCATCAGCAACGACTTCGGATTAAATTCGATGTTGACAACGTCCAATAACAAGTGAGCAGTGACTGCCACTGCTAGCAAGACGCCCAATTTGGCATGCCATGTTACTGACATGCCGCTAAGGTTGGAAATAAAGACCACTTAATATAAACCTGTGCATGGGTACCGAAGAAGCCGAAGGACCCCTTGAGCGTTCATGGTGTTGATGGTTGTGCGATAAGAAACTTTCTTGTGTTTCCACGTGTATATACCGTTCATAAGTCGCAGCATTACCTCCACCATCGTATGATCCAATAATCAATTACTACGCATGTGGATGGACTTATGAATCAAACAAGTTGGAAACATACGCGCGCGCTTCGCCGGCAAAGAGGTTGAACATGGCTTAAGTTCGGTTCGAAATAGAAAATACCGGTACCTATAGATTTATGTACAAAAGTTTGGCAGAAGAAAATCAAAGAAAAGATTCCGATCTGAAGCGGTTTACGTATGTGTAGCGATCATGTTCCGCTAACTAACCAAACCGCCGTAACCGTAAGTGGTGAAAAAACCATGTTGCGGTAACATACGGTATGTAACGTATGTATACCTGTCATAGTATGTTTCCGCGGGCATGCCAGAACGTGGTTTTTTTTAACAACGGATAGGTATGTAGTGCTTGGGTTGTGTATTTTTTGCACAACAGAACATCGTCTCCATTCATGCCGCTTCGCTTATGAATTCTTTTGTTGATTTTCATCTGTCACACTGGTGCATGTTTGTAGACTTTTTTGAGCAAAGCTATGAGCCATTGTTCAACCGCTTTGGGAGCGAAAGCGTGCTGACTTCTTTTTGTACTTATGAGTACGTTAGTTTTATACGTATAGGCAAAGTACACCAATACGAGCCCGATTTCGAAGGTGTGTATTCTAAACGAATAGAAAGAGAAAATCCTCCTTTGCAACATTTCCCAAATCAGCAGCCATGTCTGGCAACAAACCATTGAGTACAAACCACAGGAACGTGAGTTCTGGGAACTTGGGAACAACCTGCTGGGTAAAACGAAGTCAGACATCCCATCTTTGTTCAATACTTGTGGAGATCTCGCAACAGATGACCACGAAAAAGCCGAGCAATTTTCTAAACACTTCAGCAGTGTGTGGAATAAAGAGGACATGTCTACCTGTGATGAGAAAAGAACAGTTGATTTCCCTGAGTCTGACCTGTGTGATGTTTCGTTCGTTCGTGATTTCCTCAACAAGCTCAATGCTAGAAAATCAGCTGGATTCGATGGACTCAGACCCATAGAAATCAAGGCGTTGGCACCAGTACTCACAGCGCTGTACCGACGAAGTCAAAACGAAGGGTTCAACCTGTTCAAAAGTTGCACATTTCAAAACGATACGACTCACAAAGCCAAACACGGCAATATATCAAATCAGTGCAATGAATTCAACAGCTGTTGCATTCAACAGCTTGCCACAGACAGTGATCGATTTACCCATACTCCAAGTTCAAGAGGGCTGTTCTTTCCAAACATGCTTTTGATCACGTCAGTAGCAATGGATTCGTTACCAATTTGGACGTCTAAATTGTTTAAACCGCTTTAACATTTCGGCTGCTGCCACGGTGTAACTGCGTTGAACCATGTCGTGAAGGGCGCTAGCGCGCGCTCCCCTATACCATTTCTGAATAAAGAATGAAGAACTATAAGTGTAGACCTTCATGTTGAATACACGTATGATGATCTTCATCCATTTATACTTGCTTTTGGATCACCATGGACCCATTATTCGTGATGCAATTAATACAATGCTAACTGCAAGCAATTGTATGTCGCTGCAACATCAAAAGCAGCTGCTCAGGTATGATTGATGCGATGAGCGTATTGCACCGATATTGTTATCTTCGAAGCATCACTTGGGTGCTTTCACGTCCAGTGCATAATACGCAGCCTTGTTTCTTTTGCAGATGCATTTGCCAGTTTCTTGGAATTTTTCGCTTTAAAGGGCGTGTCCAACATCTCTTAGCCCCATGTTTTTTTGGGTGGAATTGAAAGATGCAATCGAAACGCCGCCGTGTGCAAAAAAACCGAGCCTTCTGGCTCGCTAAATTGCGAAATCTTGCGGGTTGCTTTTCGAATAAAATCAATTTCCGGACACAAGTTCGGTCCGTTACTAAATGCAACCGGACCGAGACGTGAAGTTCATATGAATTATTTTTGCGCTGGTTTTCTTCGGCGATTGCTGCTGGAAACTTTCTTTTTCTTGTTTTCTATTGGAAATATGGTTGTTTGTTAAATTCAGATGAACGCTTTTTCAGATGGTTTTACGATCGTTCTATTCAAGATTGCAGCAGAACTCCACCGCATTCGCCGTGTTTGCGTCTGTTGGCCGTTGGCTTGTTGTGCAGCAGCAGTGTAGTGGCAGGCCCGGCCGGGGCGCCGGCAACCCCCGACAGGGTGTTGACCAGTGTTGGAGGTGGGGGGGGGGTTTGGGCTTTGGGGTAGCCCCAGTGTAGTACTTGGTCAGGGCGTTGACGATAGATAGATTGGGACCTGAAATGTGTTGACGATTAGATCACCCAAGTCCGAAATCTCAGGGGTATGACAAAAACTTGTTGACGATAGATAGATGGTGGGGGGGGAGTCGCCAAAAATCAAGGTATAGTATAGTGCACTAAGCAGGTAATAATGTGTAAATATTAATGAAAATGTACTTAGATGTACTAAATTCGCGCGTAGC
>JASAMV010005967.1:0-57699 GCA_030248065.1 Rhynchonema sp. JSB1_4
TGTATAGCGACGAAAAAATTTAGTCTGTTTTCAACTTTTAATTAAATCGATTCTAAATCATTTGAGAAGAGGGAGAGTCTTGGTCTGAAGAATTTTAGGAAGATTAGAAGCTCATGTGATTTTAGTGATCTCGTCTAGATTTTATGGTGCTGAAAGAAAGTGCAGAACTTTATTTTTCCCGGTTTAATGGCGGCGACCAAAGGTTATGCATTCGATTTAGTCTTGCACGTGTACTGGTTACACGGATTATCTTCATTGTAAAAGTGCGAAATTATTTGCTCGAAAAATCGATTCGGGTCAGGTTAGAATCTAAATTTTGGTTTCCAAATTGTTTGGTGCACTTTTTGTGAAAGTTAGCGGAGAGAAAAAAGTGCGCTAAATAAATAATTGAAGAAAAAGGATAAATTATTGCATGATATTATCAAAATGTGCCTAAAATGGCCGTGCCTTGAAGTTTGCTGCTGCAGTTGTGAAAAAATAAGAAAATTATAGGAATGATATGCTGCTCAAAAGCGAGTCTTACTGAATAAAATCTTTATTGCAAATTGGTTTGCGGATTTCGCTTTTGATTCAAATGGCAATCTTTTCCCTGGACATACCATAATTGAAAAAATGTATGTAATTTACTTTTTACTACGAATGTAGCACAGATTCTAGTATTCCCATAAAACCTCGGAAAAGGTATCTGAATTTAGCGCTTTATTATGTTTGTTTGCAAAATGTGTTTGCGCTTTCGCACCGTTTTGCAAATATTCTAAAGCACACGGTTAAAACTGAGCTTTTTCCACCATTCACTCAAGCCTGACGCCAACCGTATTTTTCTCATTATTCGGGAACTCTTGTTGTTTGTTTGGTTGTAATCGGTGGATTTAAAATGGCAAACTCACCACACGTCCGCGAATGAATGAAGCTTTTGACAAAATGTGTACGAAGTCGACACATTACACATATGTACATAGTACTTCTCAGAATTAGTCATCCCAACATTACACGCACAGGCGTTAGTTTTCCATTAGTTCCATAGTAAAACTTCCACTCATTCCACCATACAGTTATGCGTGGCATGGTATATGTTGTGCTAATCGTCTTCTGTGGTCTTCTTTGTTTTTCCTTTCTAACCCCTTTTTTTTAAAAAAAATTTTTTTCTCTATTTAAAAAAAAATTTTTTCATTCCAGCCGAAAAACTGCCAGAAACGAAAAAAAATGAGCGCTAAAGCAAAAAATAGTGGCTTTTTTCATAACGTGTGGTAAGTGCATATAAAGCTCTCACGACACGAAAACAATACTAAACAATGGTCTATGAGTCCCAACAGTAGTCAGGTACACACCCGTCCTCTTCCTCCTCGTGGTGCGCGTGCCTTGGTGTGGCTTTGTGACTCTCTAGACGGTAAATTTGGGTGACGATTGCCTCTGGGTCCTCGACCTATGCTAACATGTGTGAAACAGTGTAAATATAGAGTGAATATCTCACCGAATCTCTGCTTTCGGGTCTGTTGCTTGGATATCGCTCGCCCTCCCTGTCTCATGTACATGTGTTATCTTATGTGAGGCCATGTGAGCGTGTGTTTTATGCTCTTGCTGCTCTCAACGATTATGGCTCCCAATCCCCCCATGGTAGGGTCGGTGATGTTTCTGTTGCTATTTTTATGCTAAATAGCTCTTTTTGCGCTAAAATAGAGAATTTTTCGTTTTTTGTAATAATTAAAAAAAAAATTTTTTTTTTTTCTTTTTGTTCTTTTTTTCTCTGTTTTTTAAATTTTTTCTTCTTCTAATATAAAAATTTTTTTTTTTAAAAACCATTACCGTCATGAGCACCAACACAGCGTTTTAACTTTTTGACTCATACGCCCAGCCGCCACACTAGTCTGTGACATAATCAGCTGAAACAGAGGGCAGGGTGCCCTTGGCAACGAAGTGTATACACACTTTAGGTCGACATTGGAACCATACTATAGTTGTACTAAGTTATTGATCATGAAGGTGTACCTCAATGCACAGTTAGCTTAGCGTACAATGCTCCCTCCTCCTGCGTAAACACAAAACTTTTCGCCTCATTGGGTTTGGCTGGTCAAGAGGTAAACAAGTTTAGCAAACTTTCCTCATGCAATGGGGCACTAAACTGAAGTGCGCTAAGCTGAAAATAACATTTTCAAGGGCAAATAAGTATCACAAGCACATACTGTACAGTGGCATAAAGGGGCGTAAACAGGCCATAAACAGGCGAGCCATGGACTCTCTCGCGCTCTGAGGTGCACTAACATATTCTTGCATGAAGTTTGTAACATTTCTCTCTCGGATCGGAACTTTTCACTGTGGTTAACCACTGGTACATTGCCATGCTGGTCGCACGTTAAGTTATCGAATAGGAAACCGTCAGTGGGTGTTAACGCAGCTGCCAACCTTGTATATTTTATGGTCACTTTTTATCATGCAGCCATTATCACTTTTTCCAGGCTTAAATGATCCCATTTCTGAGCGAAGGAATAATAATGGAGAACGACACCTTTTCGTGGCTGGAGAAAAGCGCCCAACTGGCGGCGATACTCAACAAACGCGAGGCAAAGTCGAATCTGCAATTCCCGCTGCCCCTAGATGTTTATCGCAACAACGTGCAAGTTTATTTGAACAAATTGGATGATCAGAAAAAATGGAGAGAAAATAAGCGCGACTTTGGCGCGAGAAGTGAGTTGGTTTGGGTATGGTTTCACTTTTTTTATGAAATTATTGCTGCCTCACTATTTGCCGCTGCTGATGTAAATTTCTCGCTCGACTTGGCCCGCGGTATCAAACCTGGCGTTCCGGATCGGGCCTAATTGGACTAACTCTGGTCAACGGACAGCCTTCAGCTCAGGATATTTAGAATAACTGTTGCGCTGGTCAAAATCAACGTCAGTTATTCTCCAAATATCCGCAAGCATTAGGTCGGTTATGTGAGGAAACAGGTCCAATCCGGTCGCTCACCCACCACCCAACCAAGTTTCATGCCAGTGCAAATCTCGTTCGTTGGGGAAACTTTTGGGTGAGCCCAAAGCCATTATCTCTGCATGTGACGACAGACGACCTTCAGGCAGTGTGCTCAAATTCAGTAGTGTTCACATTTTTGCACAAAAAGTTTTCCATTTTATTGCAGGTCTGAATCTGAGTAGCGCGCGAAGTTCGTTCCGCGACATGAAATTATCACAATCAAATCGGAATTTCGACATCAAGAATTTCACTCGTTTCACGCCGCAATATGAGTCGGGGATGGACGAAGTGCTCAAGCAGGTGGCATATCAATTTCAATACCATATGTTTACAATCTACCCACTTTATGACGTGAGATATGTTATTTTCAAGTAAAGCATATGAATTGCTCAACAACCGTCACAGAGCTGATATCATGGCCATGTATACGCAAATACCGTATGACCGTGTGACCATCCCAACCTTTCCATTTCAGGAACAATCAGTGCAAACAGGTCCGTCCGACCCGTACATGGATGAGATCAGACGCATGTTGACGGAATTGAAGTTGAGCGCTCGCACACAGAACGGGGAGGAGGAACATCGCCGACATCATCAGGGACGAGGCGGACGCAAAATGAGGACACGAAGGGATAAAGTTGGTTTTGGATTATTGTTCAACTAAGCACGCTTAACTACAGTATGTATGATTTAGGATTGAGTCACGATAACTTACCCCTACGTCAGATCCATACTCAAAGCTCGATGAGCAATGCTGCTCCAGCTTTAGCAGCATTCAACATTTAGGTATCCATGGTTGCGTTTTGTTATCACACGCCAGGACATCGTGCAAATGCACCAAACGTGAACTGAAACTGTCTGAAACTGTGAACCTGGACCAAATCAGCACATCTTATCAGATCGAGACTGTCCGTTGTGACCAGACTGAACAGACATGGCGGTGCACCAAGTCATCGTCAGTGTGACTTCTCCAGATGGTCCTGCGACTCCGAAAAATCTTTGAGCAGCCTACACCTCTTTTTTCAGCATGGTCACAATTCCAAAAGGCGTAATCGTCGTTACCGATCGAAACACCGTACGTCATCGAGTTCCAGTTCCGATTCCAGTTCCAAGAGCAGTGCATCAAGTGCGTCAACACTAAACTTGGATGAACTACGATACGAACCGTCATTGAATGCGTCTGTGTCGAATACGATTACGAATCGATCGTCAAAAGCGAACGCAATGTTGTTGAATCGTCGTCGACGCGAATGGATTCAATCCGGCTGGATGCCCCGCGCGACTAGAGCATCGGAGAAAAGGGCCGAAACGGCACGACAGCTAAGAGCGGAATATGACCGAGGACTGAGGTTGGGTGTACATTCAGATAGGTGCAAAACTTTGGCTGAATGTCTTGTTTTTAAAAAATGTCAACTCATGCCCCGTCATGTCGGGTCGTCAACTCAAGTACCCCTTAATGAGCACGATAAATATTAAAATCACAATACACCAAAAACAGCGACAGGATCGGTTCGACTTTTATGTATTTGGAGAGATGCTGCAATTATGATACTGATATCAGTCACGGTGAAACTGCCTCGATGTGTAGCTGTCACGACGGCACAGATTTCACGCTGATCAAAATTTCAGATTTCTCGAAATGTCAAACACAAAAAGGTCACATGACCAAAACTGTCAAGATTCGATCACCGAGTTCGGCACTGGTCCGATGAAATGGAGAAAATGTACCTACATAATTTTCAATTAATAAGCATCAATTTCAGAGTTGCATCGGGGCGATCAGCCCAACTGAAGAATTCGTCTCGATCCACGACCACCGATTTGACCAGTCGTCCACCTTGGAGACACATTGGTGTGCCTGGGACGAGACCGATTGATAAAAGTGGTGCGCGTGTTTTCTTTATAAATATGTGCATTTTAATCAAAGGTAATCTGCAAGAAATGGGGCCTGTGTGCGAACTCTAGACTATATATCAAACTGGGTGACCGATTTGATCAATAATCAGTCAACGGATCGGTACCCACGTAATCGAAAAGACATTTCAGCCTCGCTCAATGGTCACATGAGCGAATGGTGGCAGAATAGACTGATCCGTGAGCAAAAACAGCGCGAATTAGCGAATCACAAGCACAACCAGGGTGTTCAAACGTACGATTACGATGTGAATGGGAGTGGATCACTGGCAGCGAATGTAGTGAATCGATTGAGGGATAATGCGAACAGATTGGTGATCGATCCTCAGGATTGGAATCGCAATCACACCAACACTGAATTGGATACGATTAGAGATTTGGTCAAGTAAGATTATTGTAAGAGTTGATTTACTGATTTTTTGACAGAAAGACCAGGTTTATTTTTTAAGGCAGAATAGCAGACTTCTGGAATACGTCGATGCGCCGAAACGGCCGAATGGAATAAAGTACGCAGTGAATGATCGGATTTTATCCTTTGAAAATAGAACGAGCTCCACAAAAATAACTGAGACCAAATTTGCCAAAAATGCATTTTCAGATCGGCTCCCTTGTACACCAACCGCTACAACAACAACCGATTTCCCCAACCACAATATCCGCCGACCCCTCTGGATCGAAATGTGGTCAGAGCCAAACAAATGGTGAATAACGAGATAAAGGCACTCGCTGGTGGCTTGCCCCAGCAGGTGATTTCTAATTTGTTGAAACGTTTCCCAAAAGCAGCAAACTTGGCGTGTTGTGTGTCTCTTCTACATACTTCTCTAATCCTGCCCTGTTCTCGCCGGCTACCACTGGTGTTGCGGATAAATACCCTGTTACCGCTTTTTGAGGTTACTAGGTGCATTCGCACAGACAATCACCTGATGCACCGCCAGTGTGAGAAAACAGGGCGAAATGGACAAAGCTCTTACTTTAGAACTGTCACATTCCTTACAGACGAGCGGTGCACCAGGTCATCATCAGTGTGCGACGCATAAGATCGCTAGCTACGTGCACTGAGAATAGGAAATTGAGAAATAAAATCAATTTTGTATGGTTGGTAAAATTGGGCATTTTTTAACAGTAGGTATTTTGCAGCAGCCGTCAACCTGGTCCAAAACTCACTATCCAACATCCAACACTGTCTTGCCACCACAATTAACCGGTGGTGCATATATCAAAAACATGACACCCGGTGGAGTGGCGTATTTCACGCCATTGAATCAGAATTACGACAATTTTGCCCGACATCGTCAGAGAGTGGCCGATGCTCATGTTAGTTGGCGAAATTGAATGAACTCTGAGGGCACCTGCTGGTGCACCACCTTTTGGAAGGTTTCGAAACGGGGCGTTGGTATTTTTAGATACAAAAACGTCAGCAACAAAATCTACACCAACAACAAGATGCGTATCGCGCCGTTTATGATAGTTTGGCTGGACACATTGCAAATGAACCTGGTCGCATGAATACAACACAAACACAGACCTGATAATGGCCGGTGATAGCGTGATAATAATCGTTTTTTGTTGTTGTTTTGTTTGTGATGTGTAAATTGAAAACAATATAAGGTAAATGCTTATCGTTATCATCACATTAAATCAATACAATGCATGAAAGGCACTGAAAATGACGGAAAGGGGCGGACACCGGTTCATAAGCCTGTTCTAAAATCCGTGCTTGATGCCAACAACAGATTATTTTGAACCATATATTCCAGTTATTTCTGTTTTGCCGCAGAAATACACAGGGCAGAGCGTATATTTGAAACAGTGATGTTAGTTGAATCAAGATTGAACAATAACCTGTACTATCTGATATTGATATCAACCCAACCATGCGTAGGGTAGTTTCCAAATCCAAGGCATGTAAATTGAAAGGAAACATACCAATTTTGGACTACGTTATTGTGACAGTGCACCTTCGGCAAAAATGTGCGTTGAATCTCTTAGCATGTCTTGAAATGTGTTTGAAAGGCTTTGACTCATTCCAGCTTTCGATCATCACACAATCTGAATCAGAGCGACACCGCAGCACCGTTCCTGGTAAGAAATTTGGGCTCTACCTCAGCTCGGTGTCACCTCATGAAAATCAACCCAAAGACATGCATACATAATTCGGTTCTATCTCAGGCTTAGGATTAGGCTGCATGCACTGGCACCTATCAAACGCACTAGTGTGACCCTGAGCCTGAAAATAAATGCAGCCCTAGCCTGAGTGAAAGACTGACTTGAGATCGAAACTCTAATGACATGGCATTTTACATTCAGTCCTATCGTTGGGACGGGATCATAATTTCGCTTGGTGCGGTTACACTGTATTATTGATGTCTCATAGGGTGATATTTTCGAAACGGTGTAAAGGTCGGTGGAAAGCTCGGTCGACAGCTCTGTGTGATAGACCTAGGTGTAAACTTGAAATATTCCACGTTAATAACAGGCAATGTTTCACGGAGCTACGCCGACCGAGCTTTCGACCGGGCTTTACACCGACCTTTACACCAGATCATCGTCAGTGCGTTTGCACCGGTATTGGTCGCACAATGACTATATAAGAATTCATCAAATCAATCCTGATTTTCACGTTCTGTCACTCTTAACCACTGTGCTATTTGTGATTCTCACGAAACATTTTCAGCTTAAAATAATCTGGCAGATCAACCACGTTGGCGGGGCAACCCCCTTTCCCCCCCTTTTTGGCCGCCCCCCCACCCCACCCCTCCCCCCCCCCCCCCCCCCCTTTCCCTGGAAAAAAATCACCAAAAACCCTACATACCCGTGGCGTGGGATAGAACCAAAACTGTCCATAATTCAAAGTGCCGGCTTGGCAGCCCAAACCATTCCCTCTGCACATAGCCGTTGCGCCACGGATCTACCGTAACCCGTTCTCTTGCATTCACCCTGATCGACTTTTACGTTCAGGCTGATCGAACTTGATGGTCAGGTTATAGGATTGCCCGATTGAAATTAGCGACACAAATACCGGACAATAATTGGTGAATTGGACGCGGAATAATGGCAACGACAGGTGGGTGATTTGGATTATGAAAAAGCCGGGTTTGGGGGCAGAGAGCAGAGAGCATCGACCGACCGACACTTCCGAGAAGAACGTTGACCGTTAACCCCCAAATTCACCAATGCAGAGGTGGGAATAGTCCGCCAGGTCGGCCACAACGGCTCGGCCCGGCCCGACCCAGTGTAGTTCCTGGTCCGGCGCGGCGGTCGGTTAGTGTACCTTACCTACCCCTTTTTCCGTGCGGCGTTTAGTGTACCGTATTGTCGGAAATAGAACCCGGGGGGTCTATTTTTTCACTGGGGTCATTTTGGGGGGTTCAATTTATGGGGGGGGCAATTATTGGGGGGGGGGTTATATTTTTCATTTGGCCCCCCGACGAAAAAAATCATTGTTAATAATGCCCCTAAAAATGGCTTGTTTTCGGTATTTTCAAACTTTAACAGCGGCAATTATGCTTAAAAAGCTGTATTCTGTTGCGTACGCAAGCTTAAACAACGTTTGAGACAACAACACAGCCCTACCATACCACTAATCTGTGGTACGGTGAAGGTTGGGGTGGGGTTCTATTAATGGGGGGGGTCAATTAATGGGGGGGGTCCTATTTTTGATTTCGAGCCATTTAGGGGGGGGTTCAATTAATGGGGGGTTCTATTTCCGACAATACGGTACCTCCCTGGCAGTGTAGTACTTGGTCAGGGTGTTGACGATAGATAGATTGGGACCCGAAATGTGTTGACGATAGATAGATGACCCAAGGCCGAAATCTGGGGGGGTCGACCCAAACTTGTTGACGATAGATAGATGGTGGGGGGGGGGGTCGCCAAAAATCAAGGTATAGTATAGTGTACTAAGTTGGTAATAATGTGTAAATATTAATGAAAATGTACTAAGATGCACTAAATCCGCGCGTAGCGCGCGATTTTTTGCCTATTTGGGACAAAAAATACCGATTTTGAGCCATTTTGGGGTTGAAATGTGTTGACGATAGATAGATTGTTCCCAGAATTTGTTGACGATAGATAGATTTGCCCATAAGTGTTGACGATAGATAGATGAAATCAAAAAGTGTTGACGATAGATAGATGAATTTGGGGGGGACCCCCCCACCCCCCCAAGTACTACCCTGCTCCCTGGGGGGGGGAAGGGGGGGGAAGACCCAAATTCAGGAAAAAGTCACTTTTTGAGGTAGAAAATTTGACCGATTTTTTGCCCTTTTTGGAAAAAATTGTCCATAAAAAGGGTATTTTGGCGACTTTGGACAACATCGACCTAAAAATCGCCCATTTTCGGCCTAAAAATGCCCATTTTAGGCCTAAAATTGCCTATTTTAGGCAAAAATTGAGGCGGTTAGTGTACCTGGCGGCTGGCGCACGGATAAATGAGACTAAGCGAATAAATTTATCAACTTGTGATTTTCGAGGCAAAACCTTTTGGAACCATCTCCGATCCCCCAACGGTACCTTGCACTTGCAACCGTTTGTCTGTCACCAGACTGATGGGAGATGATGAAGGTATTTATTTCTGCGGATGCGGAGTACGTTGGCTTCATTTTGTAGGACTTCATTTTATGACCATGGGAACCAGTTCACTTAATGGGGCATTATTTGTCAGTCAGGCGTTGCTGGTGGCGCGGCTATACTGTCATAAAGAACCGTTTTTTATTTTTCGTGAAAAAAAGTATATTCGCGGCCAACGGTGAAAAACAGAATTCGTATTTCGTATCAGTATCAAAGCGATGGTTTATCTCTGTGCTCTCTCGGCTGCTGCTCGCTATCGCAGTCTTACAAGAAATTATACTGTTTAGAACAGCTTGTTGTATTTTCAGAAACTTCAGTTGAGCAGTCGGAAATTTCGGTAAACGAGGCCGCCGGCGAAGAGAGAAACGCGGCCGGTGGCGATGTGCAAGTGGAACAGACAGCTGCAGCAGCCGACGACGGAGAAGAAGAAGAGCTTGTGCCACCTCAGGGCAAGAAATACGTGTTTTTGCAACGCCCGGACGGTTCGCAAGTCGTGCTCTTGTTGGGTCAGTTTTTGTTTCAGCTTTTATCTAACTCGAAGTAAAAATTGAACGGCAAATAAGACTGCAGACGACGATGTTGACGTGGAGAAATTGGATTTGGACAATTTGGCCTTTGAAGACGAGCAGGAACCGCAAGGCGAAGTTGTTGAAACCGGTCAGTTTTTGTGAATATGAATCTAATCAACATTTGAGAGATCTTTGAGACAGTTAATTGACAACAAAGAAATTGTTGAATTTTCAGAGAGGAAAAAATCGCCGTCCAAGAAAATCATCGAAGTTGAATCTCCGGCGTCGGCAAAGAAATCCAATAGTGCTGCATCAAAGCCAAGCTCTGCTTCGACTGGCGGGGTTGGAAGAATTGCTTCCTTGGTTTCACTTCTCATATTGAAAGTTACATTTGTTTGCAACTCACAATTTTCAGTCAACATTAACGACTCTGGCCGCGCGCAAGCAAACAGCTGGGAAAGGACCTCGGATTTTGCAAAGAAAGAAAGGCGACGATAGTGGTCAGCAGGCTGAAGGGGAACAGGAGCGATATGCGCTGGCCGAAAATGCAGAAGGACGATTTGAGGTTCGAGTTGTCTAATTTTGCAAGCTGAACTGAAGAACTTGATCCTCATTTGTTCTAGTTGGTCAAGGCAACGCCCGAAGTGATGCAGTATTTCGAGCAGCAGGACGGCGAACTATCGGCGAACGAAAGCGGCATAAATTTGGTAATTTCTACGGTTGAGGTTTTTTTATGAATTCTCAAAATTGAAATTTTTTCAAATTCCAGTCCGAACCTGCACCGCAAGGAATCAAAGCTCGACGTTCTCGCCAATTCGGCACGTGCAAATGCAAAGAATGTGGTCAAACGTTCATCAATGTGGCGCGTTTGGAGCGACATATGGCCGTCCACCAAGTTGGTTTCTTTATTATTTGTTTCCCAAAAATCTTGTTAGAAATGCAGCGCTCGCACCAAACTTAGTGATCGTGTCGGGTCTGACTCACAATTGCGAGTCCGAGCCAATCACCACGCTTGAAACTATTTTCTCAATTTTTGCCCAAGATAGACATTTTAGTCCAAAATTGGGTATTTTTAGGTCAATGTCGTCAAAAGTCGCCAAAATACCCTTTTTATGGAGAATTATTTTCAAAAAGGGGATAAAAATAGGTCAAACTTTCAGCCGCAAGACATGATTTTCTTGAATTTGTGTCCCCCCAGGAGTAGTAGTTTCAGTGGGCCAGAAAGTTTGCACTTCCAAATGCTTGAATCGCGTTAGTTTGCGATTATTATCCCCCCAGGAAGGTACACACGCTAAATTCTCCTCCAAAAAGCTGGGAGGCATACCAATTTCTCCGCCGGACCAGCAACTACACTGAACCCGGCTAATATGTATCTAGCGGTAATGTTAAAAAACTAGTCGTTCATGAAAAATCCAACCGAAATGGCAATTTGCAGGTATTCGGCTCGTACCTGTGCCCGTTGTGTGGCAAGACCTACAAGTACGAATACAATCTGTTCTACCACTGGCGTCAAACATGTCGTGAATTGAGTGACCTGGTAACACCAGAGGAGAGGAAAACGATGGACATAGCTGGATTGAGGAGTCTGGTTGAAACGGTTGGTCATGGTGAATATTGGGTGTCATGCGTGTCAGTCAAGATGAGGCGTCTATCATACTGGGACTTGGTGATTGGATCGGTCCTGCCATGGTCACCAGCAGCCACACAGGGAATACTTTTCGGGATATTTCGAGATTTACTGATGCTTCTGTTTTCGGCCAGCTTAAAATTTGCACGCAACCGGAGGGCCACGAAATCGGCGGCATATTTTGAAAATCTCCGATCATGAAAGGAACGACTTGTTGTGCTTATCACTGTGGTGCCAACTGCCGATGTCCGAAATTTGAAACATGATACAAAATTGAGAAAACCTCAATCGAAATAAAGGATTCTTCTGCAGCTGGAACGTCGCAAGACCGAACTGGGAGCCGAAGCGTTCCACGCGGAATCAATCGGGGCCCAATCGCCGGAAAACACCGTTGTGCGTTCGTATGGACAATGTGAGTGAGAATTCATGCAAAACATGCATTCATGTTGATCGATTTATGTTGTGCTTTTGCTGACATCCAACGTCGGTCACGGTCAGTTAGATTCTGTCTGACCACGTCGTGTCTCTTGTGTGAAATCTGGTGATCTGTTTTTTGGTAGCTGTTGGACCAGCTTTGTAGTTTATGCCAGGGACCTCCACTAAACCGGATTTCGTTAGTCGATTTTGCCTGACATAACAGGTATGGAAAATCACAGTCACCGAATAAGACTGATCCTGATGCCAGCAAAGGTCACGATCGACCTAATTTTTGTCCATTGAACCCAACCGTGATTGTTGCCGACTTTCAGCGCGTGGCGGCCAACACTGCCCGGAATGCCATCTGGTCGTGATGGCCGGTCACTTTGCGCGACATCAGAAAGTGCACGAAGGCACCGTTACACCCGACAGTCGCAGTCAGAATGGAGGCTACTTTTGTGACCTGTGTGGTTTGATGTTCAGGTTGGAGCAGTGTTTATTTTTCAAACTCGGCTACTAGCGAAAAGCTGAACTGAAAAATTTAGTAGCTTTTCTAAAATTTACTAGGTCTTTTTAGACAGCGAAATATTTAGTAGCAAAAGACCACTAAATTCTAAAATTTAGTAGCTTCTGAAAGTAATTTACTAGCATAAAAGCTAGTAAATGGTTAAAAACCGTGGGTTAGAGTTTTGTTGGTGGATAGTTTTGATGATTTCTGTCCATTGCAGTTTTAATGTCTCATCAGACATGTTATTTGGCGTTCAAAAGGTATAATAACAAAGAAACATCGCGCATTGAAGTTACTGGTATGTAAAATAAAACATGCGAAACATTTTCGGAAGTAGTCTTCTCTCAGCGACATTCGATATAAATTTGGTGCTTGGTTAGTCTGCATGTTTTCATGCATGTGCTGAACTTTTTTCGCGTATCCACCTGAATTCGGGCCGGGTTCTCCCTTCTCCGTTGATCATTTTACAAAAAAACGGTGAGGTTTCATTTTATGTCGGATTTGAATAAGTTGTTTGGCTTGCAGAGCGCACATGAATCTGATCAAGCACTGGCGTACAGGGTGTCCCGAAATTCAGATGCAGCTGAACCCGGATAGGGACACGGTGATGGATGACCAGACACTGGTGCAGGTATGATGATCATGTTGATTTGATAATTTAGGACTACCTTTTACGTTTTTGTGCGTCGTTACGGCAAATATTGTTCAACGAAACTTCCAGCCTGCTTGATATGAACTTGTTGAAACATTTTTTGGTTCAGCGTGCCCGCTGCCCTAATTTTCTCAGCGCATGAATAACATTATAGGCAGGCACTGCGTCAGTTACGGCGACTTTACTTCACGCCATAGTTCTGTTGCTCCAATAAAACGATAAGTATCCGTCCATTTTCCAGGTTATCAGCGAACTGCTGCAGCAGCCAGAGAAGCTGCACAAGAATGGCAGGTCGGACACGCCGAAGGGCAAGAAACCGTACGATATTGCTGCTAATGATGCGGAGAAGGGTGAATACATTCGCCTGTTTTCTCATTTTTCATAAGAATTGTTCCATTATTGAAAAGAATGTGAATCGAAATTAATTGTGCAGCGTTGAACAAATCGGCCGAAGCACAGAAAGCGGAACAAAGCGATGAATCGGGTGGGGACAAAGACGATAAGAATGACAGCGTGATGTTTGGTGGGTTGGATGTTTATATAATTATATTTAGAAATGATATTCAGTTCACAGATGTTGAAGAATATTCAAGTAGTGGTATGGTGTAAACAGTGAACTTGGTGTCGTCCCTGGCCCATTTGGTGGTACGTTAGAGAGAGCATGATTTGCACCGGTGGTTCCCGAATGGCCACGATTTGAAAGACATAGTCTGATAATTCAGGTACCACGGGTTCGCGTCCCAAGTGGTCAACGAGCGGCGGACCGGTGCAATGTCCCGAGTGTTATCGATCGTTTGCTAATACGGGCCGACTGGAGCGCCATTTGTCGGGTTTTCATAATTCGTTTGGTTGGTGGGTTTTCTGTGTGTCGTACCAGGAAGCAGTTGCTGCATTAGCTGACTTTTGTCTCATGTCACGCCTATTGTGAGACATTTCCGCTGAAACAGATTGACTTGACAATATTCAGCCAGTGAATAAAATCAGTCAATTTGGGCAATTCAGTAAATGCGACTTCACCACTTCAGCGTGAATTTTTGTTTGAAAAAAGTAGGGGAACTTTTGCCTCGTTTCTCGGGATCACAACATCTTATTTGGTTCGAAAAAAACGTGACAGGACCTTACAACCTTTCCAAATTTTGATCATTGATTCGTGTGGGTTTCACTATTCATTTGGTGCGTTGATCAATTACTGCATATACGACGGAACACACGTCACCTTGCCTAACTTAAATTGTATTCTTCGTGAAACATCATCAAAGTATATGGTCTCATACTGTGGAAAAGTGGGAAACATGCGACTAGGGAACTGTGCCAGAAAACAAATCAGACAACAACGTGTTCAGGCTCGCACCACTGTATTCTGTGCGGCAACCGATTCAAGTACGACTACAACCTGTTGTACCACTACCGACACAGCTGTCCGTACACAAAGGCGTTCATTGACAGAGACATCAGGGAGCAAATGGACGCGAATAGTTATAGGAAATTGGTGCGCAGTTTGGCGCAGAAAGAGGTCGGTTTTGGGTTGTTTTTGCTTGGGATGTTTGTCCTTGGCATTTTTTATCGTGGTAACCAGGAACTTATCGCACCAGAAAAAAATAGGTTACTTTCGTGGAACGTGCGAAACATTTCTCCACACAAGTGCAGTGCATGAATGGTTGGACAACACTGAATGCACCTAAATCTCCAATTTTCCGGTGCCAAGAAAACGCTCTGGCACTTAAATGGGGGTCAAAACTACCAAACACACAAAAAGGCACTAATTTTAGGTGGCACTGGCACCTAAACTCAAAAAAATCTAGGTGCCAGAGTTCATTCTTTAGGTTCCATGGCACCTAAATGTAGTAAAAGAACACTGATAACGATTTCAAGCAGAGGAGATTATGATCCTTGTTATCAATTGTTCATATTGTGACAGACACACAGTTTCGACTTCCAATCTGTCGTCAACGCCCTAAGTAGGCAGAAAATGACCGGTTCCCACCATATTGAGCTTGTGATGTGATGGTGCATAATTTTTAGCCAATTTTATTTCTCAACCAACACACATGCAAACTAAAAATTTGTTTGTGTGGTGTAACACTGATGGTTCACCGTAACTATATAGCCAGTGAGCACATACCGTAAAATGGTCCGATGATGAGAACACAGCGATGCGACGGGCGGTCTGAGCCAAACACTGTGCTGTTACTGTCATCGCTCTGAGGACCTGGGTCGCTGATGTTTCAATTGCTGTCTACACTTTTTATGGTGACAGCATCGGTACAGGGCATTCTTAATCACTATGACGAGTAGGGTTAGAGAGATGTCGGGTGTCGGCTGTCTTGTGTCGGGTGCCAAAAAAGTGTAGGTGTCGGGTGCCTCCATATGTCGGGTGTCGGGTTTTTTTGGCACTTACGGTTCAAAACATGAGTTTTACTGAGAGAAGATTTTTGAGAGAAAGTTTTCTTCGAAACAAATGTTTCCGAAGACACAGAATGTGACATTTTGGTGTTTATTTCGTGTGAAATATACTTGAATTCAGTAACTTGAGCCGAAAAATTGCACTAATGATGCAAATGAGCAAAAATTTGTTTGTTTTTGGTCCAAAACTAGATGTCGGGTGTCGGGCTTTTTGGAACTGTCGGGTGTCGGGTACTTCCAGCTGTCGGGTGTCAGATACCCCCGACCTCTAACCCCAATGATAAGTAGTCAGCTTCAATCACTACACAGAGTGTTCATTGTTTTACGAACTGAAAAACTTGAAAATGTATGTGGGAGCTGCATTCACGTTTCCGTGACACAAGAACAGAGCAACATTTTCATGGAAAAAATTGTTGCGCACAGTCTTCAATGACTATTCAACAAAGTCACGCTCCACGTTTGCCAAAACTCTTATTTTTGCTATTAACAGTGTTTCTATTGTTAATTTGGCATATCGGTCATCTATCGAAGTATCGGGCATCGTTTTTTATGAACGATCAGGTATCGGCATTTGCCAAGTATCGGGCGTCGTGTAGGCACAACTCCCGATACCGATCCCTATTAATCACTATTTATATTTGAATTTCAGGTGCGTCTGGCGCCACAAATCATCTCCGCTCAACGGGCTGTCGGTCAATCGAGCAATTGTGTCGAGGTCGAGACCCCGTCGCCCTCAGCGCCCGAAGTCGGTCATGCATGTCCAGCGTGTGGCATTTTGTTCCAGAGTAAGTCGCTGTTCTGTGGTTTCATCTCTGATAAACTTGGTGATGGGTTTTGGCAGAAACAATAGATCGTATAGTAAATTTCCAAATTCGCTGCCGCACAGTAAAGTACGCCCCATAGTTAATGTCAGGTTCTAAACCCGAAAGTCAACTTTTGAAACATTCGGGCAGCAGACGCACGTGCAGCTTGCCAGCCAGCCAGGCAGCTGCGCGCAATGTTTCAGAACTGCGCGTGGTTAGCATTCGGGTTTAGAACGTGACATTAACTACGGGGCGTATTTCATTGTGCGGCAGCGAATTTGGAAATTTACTATATAATACCAACATCGCACGTATAAAACTGGCTTACTTTCATGGAATACGTGAAACATTTCTGCACATTAGTGTTGCTTACAGCACCTTCTATAGTATTGAAAGTGAAACACGATGTAGTCCGAGTCAGGTATCAAGCTTGGTGATTAGTCCAGTCTTGGTAATAAAAAATTTGTTTTTCAACCCTGGCCTTGACAGCTTTTTGATCAGGCAGTTTGCCTGAGTGCGCAGGTATAAAATCGGCCGGTCCATCTTCGCCGAATTTTCTTCCCGACGGTTCCTTTTAATTTGCTTCTCCTTGGTACATGTCTGAGACTTTGTGCCAAGTGATTTGACTTTTATGATGCCCACATTACTGTCTAGACGCTTTGTAAAGATTAAAAGGCGATTAGGAATGTGCAATTTTCCTTGTAAAGCAAGACAGCGACCGGAGATCTTTTGGTCGAAATTAGTGGCATTAGTAAATTTCGAAAAATATTTTCCGCACAAAAGGGCCCGTGGCCAAGGCCAGACTGTATCGACTCTCGATCGCCATGTTTTACACCGAATGCGGACTAAGTCGCGATTTATCGTCATATAAGCAGGTATTGTAAGCATAACTGACGTACACAAATGTTTCGCGTGACTCATGAAAGAACCCTACGTTTTTTAGGTGCAATTCGAAACGTAGTGGTTCTGCGCAAAACACTCAAATAGCTATTATATTAAAAAATCGCAACAAAAATCCTTACTGAAAGATTCCTGATGCACAAAGCCCCGGCAGCATAAATTTAGTGTGGAAGAGCCTAAACTGCCTTTGCCCAAAATGCTCAAATGGAAATGCTAGCCATTTTTTCAACTCTAAACGTTTTTCAATTTTCAGCCGAAAACAACGTACAAAAGCATTTGCGCAAGGCACACCCGGATATCATTGACGAAGTTGCTGGTGATGAAGTGAATTTGCAGCAGTTGTCTCATGAAGATCGACTGTTTCTCCAGTCGTTGGCGACGGTCGGATAACATTTGCTGTTTTTATTTCTTTTTTTTCATTGCTTGTTCATTATTTTGACCTTGTTTCAGCGCAAGGGGCCAGAACCGCTCGACGTTGACATGGATGAGGTAGACTATTTGTTTTGCCAAAAATAATTATGTGGTAGGGGAGTATCAAATTTTAGGCAGTGAATACGCTTAATGTGCTTTTCATGACGAATTTTGTTTTCAGCGTTTCACCACGCGCGAGCGCATTATCACACTCGGCGGGCCGGGAACGGTTGAACCTCGGGTTCGTTGTTTGTTTTTTTGAAAAAATTTCAGATTTTTTTTGAGTTCCGGAAGCAACTGCATGCTAATTGCAGGGTCAGAAACGCGCGGCCGGTGGTGCAGGCAGTGGTGCCCCGGCCCTGAAACGTCCCCTGCCCCCAACTGCTGATGATGTCAGCAACACGACGTGTACACCCTGTGGCCAGGTGTTCAAAACGAACGCTGATTTGAGACGACATATTCTGTTCGAACACAGCTCGCCTGCTGCTGTATGTTTCTCAGTTCCATTTCGTTTTTTTTGTTTCGGGTTAGTTAGTTTATAGCGTCGACACCCACTCAAATACATAAATAAGAAGATTAAGTGAAAGAAGCATAATTACAAGACCGGGTGTGGAGTTTACGGACATGAAAATAAATACAAAACAGGGTGTGCAAGTTACGGGAATGAAAAATAAATACAGAACCAGGACAGGGAAGGGTGAGAAGGTGGACGAAATCACGGACAGACAGACACAGACAACATGCAATCAGAAATTAAATGTACGCAGGCAGAGCCACAACAATGTACAACGGTGCAATACCGGACGGTGCGGAATACTGTGACATAAAATCCGAAAGCAATCTGTTAGATCGTCCATCTTTGTGTCCGTAGCGCATCTTTTTCCGCGGTGGCCAGCCGCTCAGGAGGACCATCGCCCCTTCCCACATTGTCCTTGCAGGCCAGTAGTCCAATGTGGTGCCAGTGCCACTCGGTGCTCCGGCTTGCGCATGGTTCCATTGGTCGGGAAAAGTTTTCGGCGAATTCGGCCGGCGCTGCCATTTGCCACAGCGGCAGCGTCGTTGCTCGGGCGCCACCACGGGAAGGTATTCGCCTCGGCCCCTTTGTTTCGGGTCGAGCTACCACGGGAAGGTGCTCGGGCGCCACCACGGGAAGGTATTCGCCTCGGCCCCCTTTGTTTCGGGTCGAGCTACAGGTTTAAATCTGATGATGATTTAGGTTTTGGTCATGTCATGTAAGTTTTGGCATCGAATATTTTTCGTTATTGGCACTAATTACCAGCTGAAGCTGTTGTCAGACAACTGGAACTTATTCAAAATGCTTCATCTCGAAATATCCAAAGTTCAAAACTGTCTGGTGCCGAAAAGTCTGCCGTGAACCGATCACGATGTTTCATGCATCTCTTGGATCACCCGTAATCGTGAAAAGCGCGCGATAGTGGCTGGCTCTGAATTTGTCGACGTTTATTTCAGTCGAGCTCCAAACTCTCGTTCTCGTGTCGTCTGTGCGAGATGCCGTTCCGCAGTCAAACAGCGTTGGTCAGTCATTGGCGGGCGGCTGCCGATCAAAATGCTGATGGTCAGTGAGTGGTGGGCTTGTTGGTTGTCGGTTGATTGGCTTTATGTCATCGCACAGCTATTGTCCCCGTTTCTCACATTGGCAACAGAAAACCGAGTCAAAAAGCTGAACGTATGGAGGAAAGTAATCTGTTATTTCTCAGTGCGAAATGTGGACTAAAAAAAGAACGCCGTTTTTCAATCAATCATTGAATACACTGACAAAAATACTATGTTTTGTGATTTTGAAACACGAACGACGAAATCACACTGCACATGAAATCAAAAAAAGTTATTTATTTTTTTAGAATACTGTCAATTGCTGCGGCAAGTTGTGGAGGACCAGGGCATGACCGAAGAATCGATAGCATCCATGTCTGATACGGACTTAATCGAATGGGTGCGTTACGTGTGCTGAATCGACGGTTTTTGTTGCTTTTTTGCTGTGACTGCAATCGCGACTGGTATTTTCATTATACGTGGAATATGAATTGCATGTAGCCCCGCAATCTTGACAAATCTGCATTGTGTGCTGATTCCGCGTGTTTTCTAGCAAAAAACAAATTGGTTTTTCAATCGCATTATAAAAAAAGCAAACAATTTGATATTTTTCAGATCAAAGCAATGGAAGTGATCACGGAGCCGATCGATGAAGAAGAAGAATCTGTGGAGAACAGCAATCAATCCTCGGCTGTTGATGACAGGATCAGGCAGGTTGGACGTTTAGTTCTTTTCTGTTAGATAAGTCAATCGCAACGGTACTATCTATCCCTCATTGCAGGAACTAGCTCAATCCGAAGCCGCGAGCAAAAATAATTCCACGGCGCAAGCAGACACCGCCCAAGCATCGTCGTAACCGTTGTATTTTGTTCACAATAATGAAGTCATTGAAATTATAATTCTTATTTTTATACTGATATAAAATGTTCATTTTATTTCTTGTGGAATTGCGGCTTGGTTCGGCTCGAATTATTATTTTGTACTGCTGTCTTGAATTTTATGTATGATGTTGCTTTGCCTTTTCCAGTTTCATGTGTTTGTTGTTGTATGATGCGTGTAGTAGACCGGCCGAGGTTTTTTGTTTTCCATTATTTTTTCAGTTTTTCTGATACTGCAACGTTTTTGTTTCTAATCCAGTTTACCTAATCCCGTTTACGACACCATGTGCAAGTGAATTATTGGGACCTTGCTAACCCTTAAGTTTTTTGATACCGCTGGTGTTTCAATACGTAATTTCGTTATTTGGGATCTGAAAGCTCGCCCATATAGACCCGAAATCCGAGCATACGAAAGATTTTAGGTCGTATTTATACAGCATGACCGGCCCAGAGTCAGTGCCCACAGTTCTGGGAAACAAGATGTTTCGCACGTTCGGTTTTCGTGTTTTCTATTTCCAGTGCAATTTTCCGAAATCCGAACATTTTGCGAACCATTTTCTCTCCAGAACATTGTGCACTGCTTCTGGGCGGTTCATGCTGTATAAATACCATCTGAAATGTTTCGTGTGTTCGTGTTTGGAGTCTATCTGTACGAGCCCTTACATCATTAAATTATATTGTGTGTTTCAACGGCCATTGTGTACCTGTTAAATATTAATGAATGACGAAATTCGGATGTTTTCTGCTGTTCTTATTGAAACGCTACCTTCGAGCGTGGGGCCTTTTTAGGTGACTACCTATGTTTCTGTGATTTCCTTGTGGTGCATCAGGACATTATCATTATCAGTGCGAATGCTTGAGATGACCCATTGAATTAAAAATGTGACACTGGACTGCTTACTGCATGCGTATACAGCTCGCAGGTGTTTTAGGGTCACGTGGCATCTCTTGCATTCGCGCTGAGGGTGACCTGGTGGCACGTTTCGAAATGAACACGTCGATATCAGAATTTTTCAGTTTTTCGCAGAAATGCAACTGCCCACCACCAGCGCCAATAATGGCAGTAACAATAACACAGAGGAGCGGGATATATCGCATCCAAGTATTACCATCAAACTCCATCCCCCACAGTCCACAACCCCCAGGTCACCCCCACAGGGTCAGACCATCCTGCCCCTTGCTAGGGTACGAAACATTATGAGGAGTAGTCCGGATGCTGCTAGTGTGTCGCAGGAGGCGTTGTATGCAATGACCAGAGCTGCGGTGGGTGAGGGTGTGGGGGTTTTGTTTCAAAGTTGGTTTAGACTTCGTTATCGTTTAGCTGTCAATGGGTGGAATTTTCGAAGCGGTGTAAAGGTCAGTTGGGCGTAAAGGACGGCGTAAAGTTCGGTCGAAAGCTCGGTCGGCGTAGCTCGGTGTAAACGTGAAACATTGCCTGTTATTAACGTGGAATGTTTCAAGTTTACACCGAGGGCTATCACACTGAGCTGTCGACCGAGCTTTCCACCGACCTTTACACCCAACTGACCTTTACACCGTTTCGAAAATATCACCCAATTCTGTGACAATTGAGAAACAACCTGTTTTGCAGCAAGTGTATTGGGAACAGCGATGTCTGCATTCACCTGCTAGCTCTACGTCTTGGACATTATTTTCATGTTGAGTGTGCTAGACGCTTGTTATCATTCCCGAGAGGTCTTATCCGATGGAACATCACTGCCTTGGCTTGCACCCCCTCTCCCGGAAGAAGAGACAGAAAATTCAGGAGCTGTTCGTTAGCAAACTGGCTAAAGCAGCGTCGGACAATGGCAAACACGCGACGATCAGCTACGAACATTTGGCACATTATGTACAATCAACAGAGGATGTCGAGTTCTTGCAGGGTCGGTGATGTTTGGTTTTTTTCAAAATTGTTCCCAAAAAGATATCGAAGGGCTGGCATCAAAGTTTGTGATCGGATGAATTTACCTGATGCCGCAGATGTTGGCCAACCGGCAAAATTTGCTCGCAGGCAGCTCAGTTACTTCTACGCTATTCCAAATTCAGGGGCATCACCATTAGCAAACCTCTGGAAATCTTTTGCGCACGCGACCAGGCCAGGCCCACCGGCCCCCCGACCCCAAAATCCAACCCCCCCTTCATGTTCTCAACTTGAAATATCAATCATTTCCTTTAGAAATCATCCCATACAAAGTGAAAGTGAGCGATATCGAACGAAGGTTGAGCGAAGAGAAACGAAAAGCGGCCGGTGCGGAGGAAGAGAGTTCAGATGAGGAAGAGTCATCTGACAGTGACTGAATATATCTGAGTGGCTGATGTTTCATTCTGTTGTTATGACAGTGTTTTTCTCCTTATGGTGACAACCGTGCACGTGATAAGACGTTGTGCAAAGGACGGGACCGATCGTTTAGTCTTTAATTTGCCGAAAAAGGCTTGTCTGTGCCGTGGTTCTAATAATGTCACCATAAAGGACTGCTGTTCTCTTTATGTTGTAAATACATCACGAAAGTGTTTCCTATCTGTATCTGTGCGTGCCTGAGTAAAAGAGGAATCACGTGTGTGCATGATACGATTTTGTCAACTGGCTCGGTTTTACCCGAAATCTGACATTTTATTGCGCTTTTCAACCTTTATTGAGCTCAACTGCTATCATCATCGTTTCTATTGGGTCAGAAGGACGGAAAAAGGGCATGGCTGTTTTGACGACTGACGCCAGCGGTAACCAGTACATGTGTGGCTGCATTGATGATACTCTGCCCACTCAGGTGCGTTTCTGGTTCGCATATGGTTCGCTGAATTTAGTGTGCATGTTGGCACACGCAGCTGGATCTCGGGCAGGGTCGGCGTCTGTACCCGACCGCTGGTGGTCGCCTCTACTTATTACTGAAAAATTGAATCTGGAGATGTCAACATTGGTGCCCCTGTTTATCAGAGACGGCACTTTGGTCAATTCACATGAGCTATCTTGCCCAAATATCATGCTTATGATGTCAGGAAGAAGAACATCGCGGTATCGAATTCTGGCCCCGATTGTACCTACAGCGATACGACGCGGTCACTGATGTGTTGTTGAAGTTCGACCGCAGAAAGTTATTGAAAACGGTTTGGTGTTTGGGTGTTCACCCCACCGTGTTTGTGTTATGTTTTACGGTGGACTGGTGTTCGGTTAATTTTTTCTCTATTGCACTCTGATTTCACAGATTGGAGGTGGCGGCCGATGCACCGGGACATCGTCAGTGCGAATGGACTAAAAATTCAAAGTTCTTGTTAGGTAGTGGATTTTGGCTGCGCGGAGGGCAACCTACTCAGACGGTTACGATATCGCCTAGATGGAGTGGATGCTTTAATCGGAATTGATACCGACATCGATGTATTGCAGGTATGGATTTATTTTTGGTCATGGCTGTCCAGCTCACTTTTATCGACCATTGTCATCCTTTTTGTTACTGTTGGACGCTAGTCATGTCATTTTCGCAAATTCACATCACAGGTAGCATCGGAGCGCCTGAAGCACATTCCGGATCGCGATTACTTTATCGACAGACGACCCAAGAAGTTGACTATCAAACTAATACAAGGTGGGTAAAGACAATCCAGCTGCTGATGTCATCGCTGCGAAATCTACAGTATCGCTGCGAAATCTACGGAGGCTGAGAGCCATTGCACCGTTTCTCGACTTAGACTTGGAGCGATCTTTATTTACTTCAATGTTTCAGGCTGCCCCACACCACGTAGCTGAGTGCTCTGTGAGCCATTGGCTCGGTTCCGTATCATTACGGTCCAGCCTAACCAGAAGTGGAAGCCGAAGGCTATTTTATAAAGCAGGGAATTTTTCCTTGGGTCTCAGTTTGAGATGGAATTGAACCACCAATTCTGTGCAGCATAACAGTTGTTCCCCACATCTAATGAACATCTTTTACGTTGGTCAAAATTGGTGGTGCTGCTCTATCTCAAACTGTTACCCACAATAACAATTCCCTGCGTAATAAATTGTTCCTTTGGAGCCAACGGCTCACACAGTATTCAGCTGTGTGGCTGGGAAGCAGCCTGGAAACATTGGACTGAACAAAAATTGCTCCATGTCTGAGTCGAGAAACGCTGGAATGGCTCGGCCTCTGGTATACTGCAGATTTCGCGGCGGTGACGTCAGCGCCTGGATTACCTATAGGTGGATTGATATTTCGGATCCTGGATTCCAATCTTCTGCACGTGCTCGATGTCTTGCAGGCAGCATAACGGAGACGAAGCGCTTGCGCGGCAGAGTGGACGCGGTGACGTGTGTGGAATTGTAAGTTGCACTTTTCAATGAAGCACATCAAAGTGCGACCATATAATCGCCAATGCTCGGTCCATTACGTAACTGGGTGCCACTGCCAAGAGTGGGAGTTACTGGAGCTAGTACATCAATGATGCCTGTCTGTCACATTATTTCCGTCCCATTTGTAGCCACAAACTGAACTGCTGACCATTGGCCAAAGTGAGAACAAGGAGTGCATCGGCTGTGGAGTACCCTTAACCACAACTACAGTAACCCACCGCAACCCAGAATCGAGCATCTGCACGCACCAGTGCTGCAACGTGTGCCTGATGCGATATTCGGTCGTCTGCAGCCGCGAGTGGCGATATTCACCACGCCGAATGTGGAATTCAATTGTTTGTTCGAATTTGAAAAGGGAAAGACAATGAGACATCGTGATCACAAATTTGAATGGACACGGAGACAATTCTTTGATTGGTCGGTTTTGTGGTTTTCAGGTGTTTTTTTTGGAACAAATTGGGCATCTTTATTTTCGCGCTTTGCATCCGAAATGTCCAACATTGCAATATGCCCGTGAAGTTGTGTCCACAATTTTAAAAGAAAGGTGCGAAAGAAAGACACTTGGATAAGAAGATTAAATCATATTGGTTGTGGATTGTTTCTTGGCACTCGGAGAAACTCAGCTATCACAGTTGGAAAACATGTGTTCCTTTCATGGAACGTGCGAAACATTCCTGCACGTCAGTGTAGTTTATTTACCCATCTATGATGGGGGGACCGATTGATACGAAATAAGCTGGGTGTGACCAGTCGCGTAAAAGTATTGGTAGCTCACAAAATGCTTTACTTCCCGTTAGGTGCCAATCAATCATCGCCAAATACCCGCGTTATCGCTTTCACATGAGCGGCATAGGTGATCCGCCCGATACACATGTGCACGTTGGTCATTGCTCGCAAATGGCTGTGTTCATGGTTGACCACGCGTACGACAGCAAGTATTGCAGGAGCATACGGACGAATAGACAGGTGTTTGTCAGATAGCACCGTTATCACACTTGATTATTTATCATACTATATCACTAGACGGGACCCGTGCCTGCGGCCCGGCTACAGCGCCGCGCCCGTGCCGTGCCCCCCCCCCCCCCCGAAGACCCGTTAGCATACCCAAAGCTACCCTTGAAAATTGAACCGTGCCCCCGAGGGAGGGGGCCACACACATACATACACGCATACATACGCCTTCCTGTTTTTGTAGTATAGGTATATATGACGTAATTTTTTGAGAAGATGCCTGGTAGGCAGTTTTGAATTCATCGTTGCTGACTTATCGAGTCGAGATCGATTCGATTTGATCACCAATTTCGAAACCGACCGCGACCACAGAGATGTTTGGAAATGAAGATTTTCAAATGTTGTTTCTTCCAGAAGCAAGCCACTCGCCCTAATTCTAATGATCTGGACAGCGGCGTGGCGACCACGAGCGAGTCACTGGATCGATCATCGCTCACAACCGGTTCGAGCAGCAGTGAAACCACCGCTTCAAAGTCAAAATATGAAACTGTTCGTTTGTTTATTTCTGTTCCAGGATATATCTCGACTCTTATGTATGAGATTTTATTGAGTTCTCACAGATCCTGAAAGTCACCTATCCATTCGACCATTTCGGTGATCGGCGGTCACGCATTCGCTCGCATGCCTCCGCATTCTGCTCACAGTTGATTGCTGATGATGCGAGAGTGAATGAATTTGATAAGGTTCTATTCGAATTCTGCAATCTCTGTTTGTGTTGCGCACTATTTGCAAAAATACACAGTTCTGATCGGCCCAGGTGGAGAGCGCTTATCTGATACCGATTAAGCTCATCTACGAATCCCTGCCTCATGAGCTTTCTCACTTGTTGGCTTCGGACTTCGAGCTATTGTGAGTTTTTGTTATCTCTCTTTGAGTCGTTTCCTTTCAAAATCCCAAGTTTGATGTCGGCGAGCCCGCTCGTGCATGTTTCTGGGTCATGTACACCCATCTGGTGCATTTACATCAGCTGTGAATGCCGGTAGCCGCTGAGGATGACCTGGTGCACCGACCGCCTGCGAACTTTAGTCGACCGTAACTTACACAACCTGTTTTGTATTTATTTTCATGTCCGTAAATTTCACACCCGGTCTTGTAATTATGCTTCTTCCATTTAACCTTCTTCTGTTGTGTATATCTGAGGGGGTGTCAACGCAATAAACCAACCAACTTTAGTCGAAACGGGCTTTTATGCCACCTACTTTAGCTGCACATCTCACACTCATGTTGAAAATAATTTGCAGCTACATGCTGACGTTATCGGTTCCATTCATGTCATACGAAAGACCGGATGTCGGCTTCAATCAACCCAATCAAAGTGACAGCGAAACTGTGATTCTATTCCCATCCTACGATGCACCATTGTATTATGCACAGCATCGGATTGGCCTCAATAATAAATGTGCAGATAGTGATTATACAGAATCGGAACCGGATTTCAATGACTGATTCGGAATGTTTTACCTAGCTTTTTTGTTTTGAGCTTATTTGTATTTTGTCACTGAGCCGCTTTTATTTAGTTTCTGCGCTGTTTTTTTTACCAGTGTTCATCTGTTGTGGTTCTGGTAGCTAAGCTAGTGCGTTTGACTTCACACCATTGACTTTTCCATTGCCCAGCTCAATCGTCGACGAATAGCATAAAAATGCCATATGGTCATCTTATGCGTCGGTTTTGTGTTTGATTTATTATTTGGTTGTTTCGATATGCAATTGTATCGAAGCCGTGTTGTTGAACGCGGCATTTCTCTATTTTTGTGTGTGTTGGTTGTTAACAGCCACAGTTTCCATTCCAACGGAGGTGAACCCAGTGTGATGCCATCCCACCCGGCGCATCCCATAGTCACTTCACCACAATTTACCGGTTTTAGACCAGCAGTTGTTTCGTGTTTTTCTATAGAGGAGATAGAAATCTTTAAGAAAACATCGGTGCCTGATTCGTAAAGGAAAGGTGAAACAAGGTGAAACATTGATCAAGCATGGTTCGCTCGTGAAGGGACGCTTCGTTCCCAGTGACAGACCGTCCCGCACACCTCGGCCTGTGCCGGACGACGCGGTTTGTTTCACTTTCTTCCTCGATAACACCTACAAGTAAATGTCTGGCGGTAGACAAGTGCGGGAAGCTCGAATTTGCTGTCCGTTTCGTTCTAAAACTTTTCTGGAGCTTCGAAATGAACACCGCAACACCTTGATGAAGATTTTGAAACAACGCCGATATTGCCCATCAATATATTTCTGGGTATCATAAGGGCCAGGAGCTCAAATTTGACGTTCGTTTTATTTCTAGATGCTCGATATGAGAGCCACATGTAACAGTCGTGCGGGACGCTGAAGCAGGCTTTTTTCCAAAGTTAACGGGGTTCGTGCAACTTGTATTGCTCCCAAATGTCTGAAAAACGACTGATTTAAATGTAAACTGACCAAAATCTGGGTGCAATTGGCACCTAAGCAGGCAGAAAAACAGGTATCTGTTCTGGAAGTAAGCAAGTGCGGGAGCTTGTCTTTGACATCTACGTCGTCCAAGGGCCTTCTTGATCATAGACACAGTGAGGTAACTGATGTGACTCCGATAGCACCTACAGTCAGTGCATCAACGGATGCACTAAAGTAGAATTTGATGTTCATTTTTCCTGCTTCGATGCTTCTGGAGGGCACAACCACAACCTTTGACTGCCATGTGCAGCAGAGTTGTGACTGACATGCAGTGTTGGAGCTGGGTGGGGATTGCGGGGGGTAGCCCCAGTCAGTGTTGGAGGTACTCTGGAGGGGGTACCTACTGTACCGGGCTCGGAGAGGGGGATACCTACTGTACCAGAGCCAATTGCCTGGGGGGTTATGTACTAAGTAGGTAAGAATGTGTGAATGTTAATGAAAATGTACTTAGATGAACTAAATCGGTTTTTTGCCTATTTGGGGTGAAAAATACCAACTTTGAGCCATTTTGAGTCAAAAATATCAATTTTGGGGTCGATTGTTGTTGACGATAGATAGATTGTTCCCAGAATTTGTTGACGATAGATATAGTGTTTCCTATTTTTCTTGGTCCAAGGAAACGCGCGGGCACGTGTTATAACTGAATTTCTAGTTGAGGTCGAGATTACAATTTCGATTCAATCAGGCAGCTGTCAAAAACGTGTCAAAGTTTGCCTGTGGAATCTAACCACAACAATATTTCACATGCTCACTGTGAGCTTTGTGCGTGCGCACTGCCAACATGTCAGTGAAACATTTCACCATATTTGCTGTTGAGTGTCGTGCTTGGATTAACAAGGACACATTCTTAATCTCTTTCATTGGTTTCTGAAATCTCGACCCCAAACTGGAGTACATGCATAAAAAGGAAACACTATACAATAGTATTTTTGCATTCAGTAAATGCACAGAGAATCTTTTGTGATATACATTCTACGCTCCGTACGTCGGTATAATACATAGATTGGCCCAAAAGTGTTGACGATAGACAGATGAAATCAAAAAGTGTTGACGATAGATAGATGAATGTGGAGGGAGGGGACGTCCTATTCAGCCCGCACCGCCCACACAGCCCACAGCCCGCACCGCCCCAGTCCTATTCAGCCCGCACCCCACTTCAGCCCCAGTCCTATTCAGCCCGCACCCCTTCAGCCCCAGTCCTATTCAGCCCGCACCCCACTTCAGCCCCAGTCCTACTCAGCCCGCACCCGCCACCGCACCAGTCCTATTCAGCCCACACCCCTTCAGCCCCAGTCCTACTCAGCCCGCACCCGCCACCGCACCAGTCCTATTCAGCCCACACCCCTTCAGCCCCAGTCCTATTCAGCCCGCACCCGCCACAGCCCCACTTCAGGTTTTAGTTCGTTTTACTTGACCGACCATTGGACGCGGTTGATGGAGGACGCACGGTGGACGCACCAACTTCCTGAAATATCAAGCACGGCAACTTGAATGAAAAGTGGAGGTGGAGGAAGCGGGTCGAAACATCATATTTCACTTCACTTGAATCGAAATTTTGCTGAATTATGTAATCCGTGAAGAAGTAATGGTTCAATATTCTTTAGGTACGCGATACATTTGAGTAAAGTATTATCACAATGCATGCCCGAAATCTGGGTTGCGTTGGTGACCCGATTGGTCACGATCACCTCAGGGGCTTTTTCCTGATTTTGGGTCTTCCCCCCTTCCCCCCAGGGAGGTACACTAATTTCCCTTAGGAAAAAGTAGGGACGTACACTAATTTCCCCGCCGGACCAGGAACTACACTGGGACGGAGTAGATGGGTATCATCCGATCGTTTTCTGGGTTCGGAAGGACGATTCTGGTGTTTTGTCGAAGGATCCTCTACAGCCTTCACATTTCGAAAGTTACCCATGTAATATGTATTATAATTGGCTCTTATTGTCAGTGATTTTCTTATGTATTATGGTTGTGATTAATTTCAACGAATCAAATGATATTCATGTAGTGAGTTATCTTACGTGGATCATCCACTGTTGGTTTCGGCATTACAAAGACCAAGAATTCAGGCTGTGCAAGGTCTTGGGTTCTATAACACGACAGACAACTAAAAGACTGAGGATTGGTAAAAAAATACGTCATGATATTGATATCCATAATGACACTAATCACGGTAATCATGACTTCAATTTTGTCGCTAATGAAACATCATTTTCCTTGATTCACTTTGTTACGGTCGGACGAACTTCCTGAAAAGTAAGCTTGCTTCAACTTGAGCACCGCGATTGAAACATCTGCTGCCCTTGATCCTTTGTTTTCGCATAGGAGTTGTGTACGCAGACCTTAACAGGACTGGGGCTGAAAGGGTTGCGGGCTGAATAGGACTGGGGCTGAAGTGGGGTGCGGGCTGAATGGGACTGGGGCTGAAGGGGTGCGGGCTGAATAGGACTGGGGCTGTGTGGGCGGTGCGGGCTGAATAGGACTGGGGCTGTGTGGGCGGTGCGGGCTGAATAGGACTGGGGCTGAAGGGGTGCGGGCTGAATAGGACTGGGGCTGAAGTGGGGTGCGGGCTGAATAGGACTGGGGCTGTGGGGCTGTATGTGGGCTGTGTGGGCTGAATAGGACTGGGGCTGTGGGGCTGTGTGGGCGGTGCGGGCTGAATAGGACGTATGGGAGGGAGCCCCCACCCCCCAAGTATGTACTACCCTGGGCGAGGGGGATACCTACTGTACTGGGGGGCTACCCCCAAACCCCCACCTCCAACACTGGCCCCAGTGTAGTTCCTGGTCGGGCGCGGCGGTTAGTGTACTTACCCCTCCCTTTTTTTCCGTGCGGCGGTTAGTGTGCCTCCCTGGGGGGAAGGGGGAAGACCCAAACTCAGGAAAAAGTCACTTTTTAGTGCCCCTTCTTGGGAAAAAAATCTCCATAAAAGGGTATTTTGGCGACTTTTGACATCATTTACCTAAAAATCACCCATGTTAGGCCTAAAAATGCCCATTTTTAGGCCTAGAGATGCCGAGACGTGGCTACAGTAACAGGTGTGTAAGAATTCAAGGTGATGCGGTATGGTCTAAGAGTGCAAGGCACGGCTGGTTACCCTTAGATACTAGCACGGGGGCGGGGTGCCAACTTGAGGGGGGCGGTGGGTATTTCTAGGGTAGGTGCCAAAGCCAAGATGGGGCTGGGGGTGCCTTTTGGTGTATGTCTGGTACGAAAAGTGGGGGTGGGTGCCACTTTTTTCAACAAACCCACATCAATACCTTCAACAGTCCGATAGAGACACTGATAATGAACCAGAACGTCAAAGAAATAAGTGCAAGTTTGAAATTGACACGGATAATTGTTTCCTTTGCGAATCAGGCACCGATGTTTTCTTAAAGATTTCTATCTCCTCTAGTTTTTCTATTGGTTGTTTTGTTTTTCATAAGAGGAGATAAAAATCTTTGGAAAATCATCCACGCCTATAAAAGGCAGAAAACGGCGTTTTGAGGCCAGCCGCTTCAGATTACGTTTAAGCACAAGCCTAAGAAGCCTAGGCCTAAGCCTAAGCCCAATCCCAAGCCTAAGCCTAAGCCTAAGCCTGAGCCTAAGCCCAAGCTGAAGGAAACAAACAAAAAATGATGGCTATGTTTTGACACCCCAACCCCGATTTTACTGTTATAAGCACTATTTCTCATCATTTTGTGCATGTATAAATTAGTTTAAACCAAAAAAGCCAAAAAAAACAAAAATTTTCACGGCGCCCGCGGGACTCGAACCAGCCAGAGGTCGCAATCGGGCCGGCCCGACCTCGGGCCGGGCCGGGCCGGGCCGGGCCGCGATTTTGGGCTTTTGGCTCGGGCCGGGCCGGGCCGGGCCGGAGATTTGGAGGGTCGGGCCGGGCCGGGCACCCCGGCCCGAAGCTTCTGAAGTGACTTATTTTACTGAAAAAGTAGGGATTTTTTTGTCAAAAATACTAAAATTTCTGACGGATTCGGCAAGCAAGTGATCAGTATTGTCTCTATCTGACGACCATTTCATGGAAAACAATGTATTTTCAACCAGTGGTGTAGCTACCCAGGCGGGGCGGCAACCTACGGTACCACCAAAAATGTGGGACGGCAACCTACCTACTGTACCGGCCGTGCTAAGGGGGAACATTGAAATTTTGAAGAAAATGTGCTCTAAAACGCTAATTTCGCGCGTAGCGCGGCGATTTATCGCCTATTTGGAGTGAAAAGTACCGATTTTATATACCATTTTGAGCCAAAAATCGCAACTTACTGTACTAGCCGCCGGGCGGCGACCTACCTAGTGTACCAGGATGGAGCGTCAACCTACCTACCTATTGTACCTAGGGGGTACCCCCACCCCCTGCAACACCATTGTTTTTAACCAAAAAAATAGGTTCAAAAAATCGCAAAAATTATGACAAAAATTGGGTTAAAATCTGAGCCAAAAAATTCGGGCCGGGCCGGGCCGGGCCGGGCCGGGCCGGAGATTTGGGGGTTCGGGCCGGGCCGGGCCGGAGATTTGGGGGTACGGGTCGGGCCGGGCCGGGCCGGGCCGGAGATTTGGGGGCTCGGGCCGGGCCGGGCCGGCCAAACCCGGCCCGATTGCGACCTCTGGAACCAGCGGTCCCACAGGCACGAGTCCAACGCCTTTACCACTGAGCCATCCAGCCGACACACAATGCCGTCTATCCACTGGTATTTATGGTTAGCGCTGCTGCTGTCTAATGCACACACACGTGTATTAACTAATGCACACACACAGCCAGCTGCGTGTAACGGTTAAACCTGATGATCAAGGGCACCTGGATGATTTCCCAAAGATAAACGCCGCTTAGCCTAGCTTATCCCCACCTTTCTTATTCTCTCAATATAAGTTGCGGCGGGATTGTATTCTGGAGGTGTTTTTGAGTCAGTTTTTTGGGCCGGCTCGTGCCCCGTATGTAAACCCTAGCCAGAGGTGGGAATCGGGCCGGGCCGGGCCGAGGTTTCCGGCCCGAACGGTCGGGCCGGGCCGGGCCGGGCCGACTTTTCGGAATGTCGGGCCGGGCCGGGCCGGGGTGGCCCGACATCATCGAATTTCAATAAAAAATCGTGATTTTTCAGGCTAAATTTGCCAAAATTTCTCGCGATTCTGCAAATTAGTACCAACTTCCATGATTATCAGGTATTTTTAAACCAAAAAAACAGTAATTTTTGCACCAAAAAATTGCTTCAAAATATCATCAGAAAAAGTCGGGCCGAAAAAATCGGGCCGGGCCGGGCCGGGCCGACTTTTTTCCAAGTCGGGCCGGGCCGGGCCGGACTTCCCGGCCCGAACTGTCGGGCCGGGCCGGGCCGACCCCCGGCCCTCGTCGGGCCGGGCCGGGCGGTGGTTGCCGGCCCGAACGGTCGGGCCGGGCCGGGCCGGGCCGACTTTTCGGAATGTCGGGCCGGGCCGGGCCGGGGTGGCCGGCCCGAAAAGGCCCGACATCATCGAATTTCAATAAAAAATCGTGATTTTTCAGGCTAAATTTGCCAAAATTTCTCGCGATTCTGCAAATTAGTACCAACTTCCATGATTATCAGGTATTTTTAAACCAAAAAAACAGTAATTTTTGCACCAAAAAATTGCTTCAAAATATCATCAGAAAAAGTCGGGCCGAAAAAATCGGGCCGGGCCGGGCCGGGCCGACTTTTTTCCAAGTCGGGCCGGGCCGGGCCGGACTTCCCGGCCCGAACTGTCGGGCCGGGCCGGGCCGACCCCCGGACCTCGTCGGGCCGGGCCGGGCCGAGGTTTCCGGCCCGAACGGTCGGGCCGGGCCGGGCCGGGCCGACTTTTCGGAATGTCGGGCCGGGCCGGGCCGGGGTGGCCGGCCCGAAAAGGCCCGACATCATCGAATTTCAATAAAAAATCGTGATTTTTCAGGCTAAATTTGCCAAAATTTCTCGCGATTCTGCAAATTAGTACCAACTTCCATGATTATCAGGTATTTTTAAACCAAAAAAACAGTAATTTTTGCACCAAAAAATTGCTTCAAAATATCATCAGAAAAAGTCGGGCCGAAAAAATCGGGCCGGGCCGGGCCGGGCCGACTTTTTTCCAAGTCGGGCCGGGCCGGGCCGGACTTCCCGGCCCGCACTGTCGGGCCGGGCCGGGCCGGGCCGACCCCCGGACCTCGTCGGGCCGGGCCGGGCCGAGGTAACCCGGCCCGATTCCCACCTCTGACCCTAGCTGTACGTGTGAAATAAACCAAACTACGCAAGTTGCGTTCGGAATCTTGTGTTTGCTCTTTGCTGTGGTTCGACGTCGTCTCGTCGCCTTTTCTTCGTACCACAGCTATCTGAAGCTGTGCAGCAGAGATCGGAAACGGGCCGGGTAAAGTCGGCCCGGCCCGGCCCGGTCGGCGAAAAGTCCGGCCCGGTGGAGGGCTGCAGGTCGGCCCGGCCCGGCCCGGCCCGGTCAGCCAATTTTCAAGGGCTGAAAACTAAAAAAGTCCAAAAAGCTGAAAAAAATTCGAAAATTTTCTGCAGAATACTTGTTTTCACTGGTTGGTACAGCTGGGGGGGAAGGGTAGGTAGGTAGGTATAGGTAGATTGACGCGCCATCCTGATGCAGTACGTAAGTCGCCGCCCCGGTTGGTACAGTAGTGTAGTAGGTGGTATGGTATAATTTTTGGCTCAAAATGGTTTAACATCGGTATTTTTCACTCCATATAGGCGAAAAATCGCGCGTGACGCGCGAAATTAGCGCTTAAGGGTACATTCTCATCAATATGTAGACATAAAATTTTGTTCCCGGAGGACTCCCCCCAGCTCGGCCGGTCGGTACTACAGTAGGTAGGTTGATTGCAGGCAGGCTTTTACAGTAGGAGTATGTTGATTGCTGCAAAGCAAAGGCCTGGGTATGGGTAGCTACTGCTTCTTTCTTCAAAACGATGACTGAAAAGATCAAGAACTAGGAAATGTTATTGCGCAAAGCGCAAAAATTTTGAAAATTTTGGTTCAAAAAATGGTAATTTCGTTCAAATTTAGGCATACCGGGCCGGGCTGCTCGGCCCAGCCCGGCCCGGTCCCCCCAAATCTCCGGCCCGGCCCGGCCCGGGCCCCCCAAAGCTCCGGCCCGGCCCGGCCCGGTCGACCAACTCCAAAATCGCGGCCCGGCCGGATCGGGCCGGGCCGGGCCGGGCCAGCCCGTTTCCGATCTCTGCTGTGCAGGCCCAGTCGTTGGACTGTTGCCTGGGTTTTGGGCCGTTGCTTGCCCGGTGCTGCGTTGGGGGCAGTGTGCAGTGTTGAGGTTCTCGATAACCTAGCACTTTGGTTTTGTGTCTGGCAGACTTGAGGGCTGTCCAGCACACCTGAAATCACTTGGTCCGGGGAACCCCTGGCATTTTGTTGCCAGAATTTTCGGACATAGTTTTTGCACACCGTCAACCCCCCTGGTCGGCAAAATAGGTCTGTATTGAATTCGTACACTGCAGTCAAGCCACGCTCATTGCTCGCTCTCGTTATTTAAAGCGCAGCTTTCTTGTATTGCGTCAGCGCGCGTTTTATCCGCGTTTATTCCACAAATACACAACGGGCATTCTATTTCTTCAGGCCAATTAATCAATACACAATCCGTAAAGCACCATATTTGCGTGGCCCCCGACTGGCAGTGTGACACCAGCCGTCTTGAAAACGACGCAGCGCAGTTTGTTGAGCCAATCCGCATCACAATTTTCGACTTCGGTGTGCGCGCCAATTTGAATTTTTGTTTGTTTCTGTTCTGGTTTTTGGGGACTTTTGAACAAAAAATGGTATTTTTTGTAAATAGGTAATATCCATTTTCAGACACCTACGGTACTTGCGTAGCGACGCTGGACGACAATGGAGTTCCCCAGATTGACAACGCATGAAATTGAGAAATTCTTCAAAGAAAATTGTCCGGCGCTGGGAGTCAGCAAAGCTGATCTGCAGAAACCGGCTGAAGCGGTCTGTCTGTTTGTTTATTGTTTTGCACTGGCGGAAAAACTGTGTTTTGCAATCATGTAGAAAACCGTTTAGGAACCGTTGTGTTAAGGATGGGGGAAGGAAGCCCAAAGGTACCTTATTGCCCCTTAGTCTTAACTTGAAGGTTTGCTGTCTGGCTCTATTTGGTATTGCCAAAAATTATTTTCACCATTCGTCAAGAGAGTCTTAAATCCGGCGTTATTTTCGATCGATGTTCCGAGCGGGCCTGTGTAGGTTTTTTCGGTAAATAAATATTGTTCGTTGCACACTTAATTTTCGTGTGTTCGGCTGTCTGATAAAAAAGATGTTTATGTCTGTGCAAGGTTACAGACCGAAAAACTGGCGCTGATGTACCAATATTTGTTGACGATTGCGTATGATGCCGACCAGAGCATTTTCGAGCAAATGCCGTTCAGCCAGAATTTCGACAACGGTACGCTTGAGCCGGACCTGTTTGCGGCCGGATATGCCAAATGCATGCTCTCATCCGCGACGTAAGTTGCCCATTTTCGTTATTATCTGTCAAATCAAGGATTTTATGCGCTTGGCTTAGTTCATCGTCGTCGTGGTTTTCTCACCTACACGAGCACACCAAGCCAGATGCAACAATGCTTCGCGAACGAACTCCCAAATTTAGTGCACCGCGTTTGTGATGATGTGTCATTTTTGATGCAAAACAAAACCACGGAGTTCCTTTGAACTTATTTTCAGCACATAACGAATTATTTATTTCCATTTTGTCTTCATTCCAGACATAACCTACTGCGCAAACTGTCGGACGACGCGATCGCAACATTTAATATTGAGGATTTGATCAGCCCACGTTTGTGATTTTTACGGCATATTTTATTTTTCTATTAGCTTTATTCAAAAATATTATACAACTGTTTTAGGTTACGTGTGTGCGATCAAACTGAACGTTTGTCAATGTTTCATTCATCAATTTTTGTTTGCAGATCCCATCCAAACCATCAAATATCTGTCCATACTGATCGATTTCGCCTCGCATGCGCAGAGATGCAACGCGGTTGTTGTTACGCCGCTGCTCAATGACATTGTGAGAGATTGTCTGCTTATTTCGGTTTTTTGCCGAAATCCTTGAAATTTTGCCAATTTATCAAATAAAACAGTTCATTCATTATTCAAGTAATTTCAGGAACAACAACAATTCACGCAAGACCAACTACGTCAGGATATCGATGATCTGAAACAGCAAGTCAACGAAGCGAAAGTGAAGAAGCAGACCGAAAAAGAGCGGGCCCGATCGGTTCGGTCAAGTGTTTGGCGCAAACAGAGACAATTTTTATTATGTTTCTGTTATCTCAGCTCTCAGCACATTTACGTAGAACATCGTTTCAATTGATTTCTGCATAACTTAGGCTATACTTATAGATTTTTTTTTTATTTTTTTTTTTTTTTAATTTGTACTCTTCTTTGTTTTTTTTTATTATATTTTTAAAACCAACAAACAAAAAAAATAACTTAGGCATGATTGTCGTCCGGTCCATTTCGTTAGTCAAACATGCTATAGTTATGTAACAAAGGGATCGTGTTTTACCGGTATGTCAGAAAAATATACATTTTGCAGTTTTTAGGTGAAGGCTGAGCATGACGAGGTCCAAGCGGAAGTCCAAAATTTGATCCATAAATTGGTCCGTTTTTTCTTTTACATATTTTAATTTCAAACCTTTCATCAATTTAAACGCCACAAATGTTCAGGAGGAAGCCGCATTGGAGACCGAGGATGTAGAACGTCAAGTGGGCAAGAAAGAGGAATTATTGGTGAGTGACTTATGACTATCGATATAAAGCTCAAATGTTAATGACCTATTAATTTTTGGTTATTATGAGCAAGGAAAGGGTGAAAATTGTGTAAAAACACAGTTCGTAAGTCAGATAAATCCTACTGCTCCACCGCCTCCTCCTGGTATGGGGCATGGGAAATTTTTCACTTTGGGAACAAGCAAGCACCCCCTAAAATGACTTTTTGATCTCGAGAAGTATCAAATTTGAGCATTTTTCTTTTGAAAATGTCAAAAATCGCTTGCTCACGCAAGAAAATACCTGTTTTGAACACCTTTTGACCTACTTTCGCCGCATTTAGAAAATCTTTGGGGTCACGTTTTCGGAAAGCCCTCTCTTGTATGGGAACTTTGGAGCAACACTCCCCCTCGTATGGGAATTTTCCCCAAATGTGGGCTGGGTATGGGAATTTTTGGATTTCTCAACGACACCACTGCATCAGTGTTGGTCAGGGTGTTGGCTGACGATAGATTAGAACCCTGAATGTGTTGGCGATAGATAGATGACCTCGGTCTAAAATGTGGCGAGGGGTCGACAAAAATTGGTGTCCTACATCGTCAAAATATGCTGTTTTTAGTGGTTCTTGGTGTAAAAAATCTGGAAACTCTGGGGTGTCGACAAGGATGATAGAAGGATGAATTTTTTGTGGGTGGTCAAATTTTTTCCCATGTGTTGGCGACAGACAGATTGTGGTCGGGGGATCCCCGCCCCTGACTGGCATTAATCGTCACCGCCATGGGGCGACTGGAAATTTTCAAGTGGCGAAATTGCCACGTCGGATGGCTAAAAACCCTGTACTGTGCGCGTGCGGTATCATTTCAGAATGACATGCGCAACCAAATCGAGCGAAAACAGGCTGAAAGTGCCAATCTCGACCTTTATATTGTGAAATCGCCATATCGTTTGACTGACGAGCTTGAGCACGTCAAATCACAGAAACAACAGGCTGGTTTGGCATAAAATATTGTAGCCGTTTTCAAACGTTATTGTTGGTCAAGTCCGATCTTAGTTGTCTTTGGCTGCGCGCTTTATTGTATTGATGCTATTTCAAGATTGTTTGATGCCGTCAGTCTTGAGCAGCACTGGCTGTTTGGGAACAACCGTGAAACACAGATTGCAATGCTGGTGTGTGGTCGTTGAAATTCTTGTCATTGATAAAAATGTCGATCAAGACAAGAATACACACACACGCGCACCGATCGCCACGTTTCAATAAATTTTTTCCGTTCTTCAGTTTATTTCAAATTTTATTGTTTGAGACATAAAAATAAACAACGAAATCACGAAACTGACTTTCAGTTAATGCGCGAAATCACGGAACTGCGCGAGACGTTGGACGATCTGAAGAAACGGCAGCAATTATTGGGCAATGTGGTGATCGCCAAACTGGATGTGTTGCAGGGAGAAGTGCAGGAGATTGAGAGCACACAGGTTACAAGGGCTGATGTTTTGCAAAACAATGACATGTGGTTATGGAACAGTTACAGCAGTGGCTATTGATGGTCGATACGCTTGGTTGCGAAAAAGCGGTTCTTTATATTCTGTGAAAAAAGCCGAAAAACTTCGAGAGGACAAATTTCCAGTACAGGGTGCTGGTACAGTGTGTTTTGACCCAAAAACTGCTGTAAAGCATAGTGCAATCTGGAGTGCACGGTTTTGACCTCCAGATGGCACTTCGGTATGATGAATTTCCTGAATGTTGAAAAAATGATCCTTTTACGGTCATATGGCCTCGTTTTTCGGCGTAGCGTCTTCAATCTGAGTTTGCTAATGATAAGAATGATACAAAATCTAAAAACTTCTGTTCAGAAAAATCTGGTCGACCAGCGCACAATATTAGATGATAATCGTCAAGCTATTGTGACCGCGCGAGAGAAAATCGACGATGCACAGAGAGATATTGAACGGTTTGGGTTTGCGGGTGGGCATTTTTCGTATTTACGCTGTTTATCACAATTATTTTTGTTTTTGTATGGCTTACTCTGATATAATTTGTGTTTCAGCTCAGTTGATCAATTTTTTTATTGCATGCACACCAGCTCAATCATACTTTGTAGAAGAAGATTAGTGCAAGAAACATAATGAACAGTATCGGGTGTGGGATTGTCAGTTGATCATTCATTCTGACTTATTGCAGATCTCGCCAACTGCTGGAAACGAAAACAGCGCAGTTCGAAAAATCGCGAATCAAGTCCGAACAGAAGATCCGCGACGTCAATGAGAACATCAGAAAGTATCAGGAGTGAGTCCATTTAGCTTTCTGTTGCTTTTCATGCCTGTTTTCACAAAATAATAAAACTCCAAGAAGTAAGTTCTATTCAGTCGTATTTGCCAAATGAATGACGCGCGACAGCAGAATGTTGTGGCCGCTGACGATTTGGAACACGAATGTGAACAGGTGAGAGGCGACTGGCTGGTCGCGTCACTTTGAATTCAGAATGTTCATTGATTGTGATAATTTGGTGAAAGTGTTTCCAAACCGTCACACAAATCATCCTCAATCGAATCGCAATCGTAGTAAGTTTCGAAATCTCAGAGTACCCTCACAACTAAATTATGATCATTAATTTCTGGTAAACTAGTGAACAGATTTCTGAATACACAGTAGCATACGCTTTAGTACTTTAAAAATGCCATGGAATGCAGTCGCACAAGAAATGCTATCTTTACCGAGTGCTAGTGTTTCATGCGATAACGACTGAGTTGATTGCACATTGCACATGAGGACGCAGTCGTTGTGACCGAGTTGACACCGACAAACAAACAGATGAAATTACAGATAGATGCAAAATTCCGGGGACCAAAAGAAGAATTTGTATTTCAGATGCGCTCTGAAATGCAAAGGATGCGTGATGAGCACGCGGAAATGATGCAGAGGTTCGACAAACAATACGAAACATTGGAGAATACCGTCGGTGCCATTATACTGTACTTTATTTATTTGCTAATTTATGGATTTTGGTTGTCTAAGGATCAATAAACATGTTTCAGCTCAGTTCACAAATCGAAATGCATCGCGAGTGGTACAAACAGATTCTCGGTGAAAGCACAAATAACGAAACTATGGTGTTGCACACGTAACCTTGTGTTCTATTCGTGTCACAGTCTGCGTTCTTCATGGTGTCTCTTTTCATTATATAAGGTAACGCCGTTTGATTGGCCCTGAATTTGGTTGCTGACAATTTATCCTGATCCCCATTTGTTATTTGTGGCTGATCCAAGCTACCTATCTAATCTCGATTATGTCACCATAAAGAGGACAGGATTTATTATATCATCAATTCCATGCACCTCGCTTGTGATCCCTGTTTCCAACGTTTTCTGTTCAGCAATATGTCTCTCTCAGCTACAGGCGTGTGTGAAGTAAAGGTTCACGTACATTGCTTTTCTACTTCTGTCACGTACATTGCTTTTCTACTTCAAGCTTGTAAAATGCAAAATACAACTCCAGATCTTTTTAACCTGTGCGTATGAGACCATTATTGTAACAGAATCGTTTATCTGCAATGCAAGCTGGTGCACCACTTACTGATCAAGCAATCGCCCACCGTGGCAGATGTTTTGACTACAAGCTTAACGTTTTTTTGTTGGTACTGTTTTCCCATTTTATTGTAAACATGTACAAAACGTGTTTTCGTGGTATGGTATCTTACCGGCGCTGTGCGTTGAATTAGACGCCTTTTTAGTGTATTCGCACAAGAAGTAAGTCCATTTGTGCCCATGTGTAATGGTCACTTATCTGTCTATTTTATGCCACAATGTTGTTGTTTTGTACGATGCACAATAAAAATGAGCGTTGACAGAAGCAAGCCGTGTGCTTGGCATTTCTGTTTTTGGCTGATAACTAACCGTGTATAATACTGATGTATACTGTGTGTAAATACCATGTCTTGGAAACATGAAAGCAATGATACAACGATATCTGCACATACTTTAACTTCCCCAAATTCTGTAACTTTGATCATTTCGAATGCATTGGTGACGTTCGAGGCGAACCGCACCAGAGAACACCACCTGTAACTGGTTTGTGCGATTTGTCATGTTGATACTTTGGTCTGCAAAACGTCCGGGATCGGGTCTTTTATCAGCGTTTTGTATTCAAACCGGTCTCGGCGACCTTTCATAAATTGTGGGTGTTTACATTATGATTCTGATAAGCGTGCGGCAGCAAAGTGAGATGCCGGTCAAAGCCTGGTACCGAGTAGGTTTTGCCAGATTGCAGGTTCATTCGACGGTTAGAATTGCACCGCACAGTTTCTGTGGAGCTTTTCACGAATGGTTCCCATGGGGCGAAAACAGTTTCAGGTTAAAGCACCCTGTTGGGATTGGCTCCACACCGTGATTGTGGGGTGCTGCACAAATTGATGAAATGATTTTTGATTTTGCTCGTATAATTTCAGACTCGAGCCTAAACTCGACACCATTTCCCGGAAGCTGAATTTAAATATTTTGGTATACGTATGTGCTCTCCTTTTGCTTGCCAATCATATCAATCAAAGCACGCGTATTTTTGTTGCTTGTTTGCGCACCGGTGTGGCTTGTAAACAGGATAAAACGGCGGTAAAAACGTTTCTTCAGACTGCATCACCATCCAGTAAAAAGCTAGTTGTCATAAGAGTGTTTTTGCAGATTGTTCGACGTTGTCGTTTTCGACCGTCACAGACGGACGGGGCACCACGTCATCGTCACTGCGAAAGCACACCACACGAGACCCTAAAACACCTCGGCAAGCATGTTGATTTTATGCTCGCTTCGGTTCTGTCACCCAGTAATCTACTTTTTTCTCCCCGCTGTTGTATCCACTGTGCACGTGTTTCTTTGTTCGTTCGACTTGACACAACATGTGCGCAGTGAGTGCAACACTAGTGTTCAACAACACAAGTTTGATTAATTGACGGCAATAAATCCACCACGCAATTATAATCAATCATTTTTGCAACGCGCTCGGACTCCCGCCCGCCCGACCCAGAAGGCTGTGCGCTGTCCCTTCTCTTCCGTAAACGTTCGTCTTTTTACACTGTTTTATTTCGGCACACAGCGTGTGTTGGAGACAACCGCATTCCCCACGTCAGTTTTTGGCATCAGACCAGAAAATAATTTCCGTTTTGTTTTCCCATATGATTACAATTTACAATAATAGGCAGATATTGGTCGCACAATGACTTTATAAGAATTGGTCAACTTTTTTTCCTAAAGAAAAAGAGAAAAGAGGGAGCAAACAAAAAAAAAAAAAAAACGTATTAAATTAAACAAAAAAAAAAAAAAAAAGTTTTTTAAATTAAAAAAATATATGTACATTCACAGTCCGGGTTTTTGTTCTAATGAAATGCACAACACTTGTAAAGTTGTAGTCTGGATTCTGTTGGTTTTCCACTTGTCATTTGGTATTATGTTTTGTTTCTTCCTTCCTTCCTTTGTGTGTCCAGGTATTGGTCGCACAATGACTATATAAGAATCCATCCAATAATTTTCCTGAATGGTAAGGCGGTGGCCGGGCAATTGAGCAAGACCAGTTTGAGCAAGACCACTTTGAGCAAGAAAAAAAGGGCAGAGCCAAAAGGGCAATGCCCAAATAAGGGCAAGACCAAAAGGGCAAAGCCCAAATAAGGGCAAGACCAAAAGGGCAAAGCCCAAATAAGAGCAAGACCAAAAGGGGAATACCAAAAGGGCAAGACCAAAGGGCCAACACCAAAGGGCCAATACAAAAACTTTTCTAAACCTCTTTTTTCCTTTTTTTTTCTTATATCAGTTTATCAACCCTTCTTTGGATTTCTTATCTTAATCAAAACTCTCTTCCCTCCACTTTCTTTATATTTCTTTTTTTTCCCCCCTTCTCTTAATCCGAGAAAAATTCCCTTCCCCCTCTTTTTTTTTAACACCTATTTTCTCTCTCCCACAACAAAAAAATTTTTCTTCCTTTTTTTTTCTCATATTTTTTTCTCTGTGTTTTATATACCTTTTTTTTTTCTCTTTTTCTCCTCTCTTTTCTATAATTTTGTTGATTTTAATGTGTTCTGTTGTGCAAGGTTTTGTGTAAACGAAAATCTGTTCGTTTTTGTGCATGATATTACTCAAGTGAATAAATTTATTCGGCATTGATTGACGTCTGATAACGTATGGTTAGCTTGAAGCAATGCATTGCACGCATGAGAAACAAAATTCAAAATGCAGAGTGCTAACAAACAAGGTTAATTTTACACACGAAACGCTACAAACATATGTGGAATCAAGGTCCAATTGCCTGAACACATGTGAAACAAAATTCAAAATACAGACAATGCAGAGTGCTAACATAAAAATAAAAAACAAGGTGAATTTTTCATACTAAAACACTACAAATATAATGCGGATCACGGTGCAATTGCCTGAACAACGTGTTGTAATGCGATAATTGGACTTTGCCCTTTTGGTCTTGCCCTTTTGGTCTTGCCCTTTTGGTCTTGCCCTTTTGGTATTGCCCTTTTGGTATTGCCCTTTTGGTCTTGCCCTTTTGGTATTGCCCTTTTGGTCTTGCCCTTTTGGTATTGCCCTTTTGGTATTGCCCTTTTGGTCTTGCTCTTATTTGGGCTTTGCCCTTTTGGTCTTGCTCTTATTTGGGCTTTGCCCTTTTGGTCTTGCCCTTATTTGGGCTTTGCCCTTTTTGCTCTGCTCTTTTTCACTTGCTCAAAGTGGTCTTGCTCAAACTGGTCTTGCTCAATTGCCCGTGAGCCGGTAAGGCACGTCTCGCTGCAGATCACAAGCGTTCTATTTATATTTTTTTCAAAACATTTCTGGCGATATTACAGTGAAGCTGCTTGAACACAGTGAGCGTGATATCGGCAGAAATGTTTTGGAAAAAATATAAATAGACCGCTTGTGATCTGCAGCGAGACGTGCCTTACCATTCAGGAAAATTTTTGGATGGATTCTTATATAGTCATTGTGCGACCAATAACTACCAAATCGAGTAACCAAAGCTGGGAGTTTTTCGAACCGGTATAATCCATGTCTGTAGTGCAAAAGGTACATAAACGGTCCAGTCTTTTCAAAAATGCTTGCTCACTTTGGTTTTTCCAAGATTGCTTCTGTTCTCTGGCATACGGTAAAATGAGTGAAACACGTCGTGACTCATGGTCATAGCCGGCGCACGGTAACTTGAAAGAGATAGCTTTCCTCTTTTCAAACATTTTGCTTGCTTGCGTTTTAGAGAGAGAATATTTTTTCCACAATTTTGCTGGCAATTGAAGAGTGTAACAAAATCGGACAGAAGCGTGCTCCAAAGACAGCTGAGCGTGAAACGTCGTTCTCGTTGTGGTTGCGTCCATCAAGGTTGGTATCTTGCATAATCTTAGTTTTTTTCTTTCAGATGTATACTCTGACAATTCTTTTGGGAGAAACTTTTCAAACGCGTTGCCTGATCCGTAAAGCGCAAACGCGATCCGTGATGCGTGCACTGGCTATAGCGGTCACGTGACTTCCGTAGCCAGTGCACGCATAATGCGCTTTACGAATCAGGCAATGAGGTTGAAAAGTTTCTCCCAAAAGAATTGCCAGAGTATATATTGTTGTCACGTACACAGGCGTCTGCGCAAGCGATTTGCGTCAACTATACAAAAACAATCAGCTTGCGCGAAAAGGTCTGTGACAAAATATTTTACAGATGGATGCCATTGAGGTATCACCGCCACCTCCGATCGAAATAGTTGAGCTGACTGGGCCAGTGCAAGATCCGCCCCAGCAGGTGATTGAGGTTTCGCCATGACAAGGAACTTGAATCGAATCAATGTGAGTGTGTTGTTGCCACCGTTTCCGATTTCCATCCCAGAGCTTTCACAAAAACCTCATAAAAACTAAACTTAAAATAAGCACGGCAGACAACAAATGCACAATTGTCGCTTTTAGATCACGGCCTGTGCCAAACATTCTTGGAAACAACATATCGAGTAATTTCTGATGAGAAACTTTGACAATGAACTTTACAATCAATGCCAACACTATGGTGACTTGGTTCCCAACACGTATTTCTGCTGTAACCATCTATAACCGTACTCACTTGTATTATCACTTGGTTGCTCGCTTCAACGTGACATTAATTTGCTCAGGCCGTCAACCGGCCACTGGACTGTCCACCTGATTTTTTTTAAACCGTAGGTATATGTATCATTAACGGTGCAATTACAGTAACCTATTATAACACTATTTGTACTGTACATGTATATTACATGACTGTAAATAGCATAGCTGCTGAATTTAGTAACCCTTAACAAAGTGGTTGACGCAGATAATTGACACACATGCCAAGACGAAAATCTGTTCGTTTCGTTTCGGTCCGCTCGAATTTAACGTTGTGTCCACAATCAGCGTCCACCAGACCGCATAAACAGCAGCATTTGTTGATCAAACAGCAAATAATCAATGATACATTGCAAACGTTACTCTGGTCTAATATTATCTTGTGTAATCTAATGTTTCGTGAATAAAAACGAATAAACAAAAGGTGTTCATTGCGGTTCCATGTCAAAAGAAATAAACGTCAACAAATCACACTCAAATAACATCGACATGGATCTCAGCCGCTTTCAACACTTTCCGCACATTTATGCTCAGCGTCGGTTCAAACACGGTCATCGTAACGTCTTTGACGAATTTGATGTCAGATCGTCTGTCAAAAACTTCCATCCAAATCGGTCTGAAATGTGATCAAAATAAACTATGAGCAGACGGGCGTGAAATCAGGCCATCGGCTCATTCCCAAACCACGGACCTAAAGGACCGTCACAAGATTGACCCGTGATGTGTACCGTTATGTGCCACACCACTGGCGAAAATATTTCGTCAGGTAAACGACCCGAAGACACAATAATAAGTACCACGGACTACATTGGGTGGCATTTTCGAAACGGTGTAAAGCTCAGTTGGGTGTAAAGGTCGGTGTAAGCTCGGTCGACAGCTCGGTCGGTGTCAGCTCGGTGTAAACATGAAACATTCCACGTTAACAGCAGGCAATGTTTCATGTTTACACCGAGCTGACACCGACCGAGCTTTCGATTGAGCTTACACCGACCTTTACACCCAACTCACCTTTACACCGTTTCGAAAATATCACCCATAGGTTGGCATACTACTCATGCATGACAGACCCAAGGACAGTTTTGCCAGTTGACAGGCCTATAAGACGGATAGACCGTCAAGTGATGAACCCGAAGGTCTATCTCTGGTACAGGTCACGCGAAGGACACAAAGTTTGGTTCGTATTTTACCACAGCCTCGAAAGACTTGGCACGCCACAAAATGATGGGACACACATGACGGACATGAAAATTTTGTTGAGTCCGTCATTTGGCAGTGTAACCTCGTGGGTTTTATACCAAATGACTGACAGGAAAGAGCGCGCGCAATGAGTGCCCAAATTTCTTTTAGGCCGGTCTCACATACATATGTACATAAGGTATGGTATACCTGACACTGGGGTTAGCGGATTATCGGTCAAGGTTATGTATGTGAGAGCAAAAGTGAGTGTGAAAAACGGGTTCGCAAATCAGCAAACCGCTAACCCGCTACATTGCGAGACCGGCCTCAACTTGAGCCCCAAGCCTCCCCCTGTAATATATACCAACCTATAGTGCCACAATTCGGCCTGTTTCTCATCCAACATGATTTGTCGTGTGTGTGGCACCACCCATTTGGCCGTGTGAATGTCGGTCATCAGAACGTTCTCAACTTGGTGCATGCATTTGGAACGGATCTGCGTGTGTGTGAAAAGGCTGGCTTATGGTAACCATTTGGTGCGTTCGCACTGATGATTGACTTGTGCACCGCCCATCTGTGGGTACGGGTGGCAACAGAGCGCACGTTGCATAATTCATACGCAAATCGATCCATCCATTATTATTTTCGATGAACTATCGAATATTATTTTCACCGTGTGAAACATCGAGCATTCAACTGCAGCAGTATATGTCCATTAGCAGCACTGTAGTTCCGGCTGATGTTTCGTGTACACGCGAGCATTGAAAGTTGGCCTAACACTCTCCAAGGTCACATGAACGAAAATAGTACGGTATAAACCACATCCCCCTAACATCGCCTTCCGGATAAGCCCTATCAGCACGCGCCAGTCTCGATTGTGTCATCAGATTGGTTTTCTGATTCTGTTTCATCGGATGCACGAAAACGTGCTGAAAGCACAGTGACGCAATCGATGCGCTCAAATGCTGTTTTTCAATGGATTTGATCAGAGTGATCAGGGTGTGTCGATGCACATCGATGCCCGATTGATGGGGCAGCATCACTTCGTCAAGGTCCATCAATGCTGCGTACCTGTGGTGGGTGAAACATCACATTTAGAAAAGCAGTGCTACTTCTGAAGGTTAGTTGGCGTATTGTCACCAGTGTAACTGACGGGCTGTTGCACAGCGAATGCTCAATCTGTACCGTATTTGCAGCGACACGATCGGACGGAACTTGCCATTTTCTGGGTGATATTTTCGAAACGGTGTAAAAGGTCAGTTGGGTGTAAAGGTCGGTGGAAAGCTCGGTGTGAGAAAGTTCAGTGTAAGCTCGGCGTAAGCCTGAAACATTGCACGCTGAGCAAGCAGCAGACGCGCGTTCCTAAACGAAAGGTCAACTTTGACAGTTTGTTGTGCAAGCGTAAAGCGTTTGTCTGCAATCTGGTTAATTTAAGCTGGTTGTACAAACGTTTTAAAGGAATATTAGTAAGTTCCCTAACATTTCGCTGCAAGGATGTTGAGAAATTGAACATTGATTGACGGCGGTGCCAAAAATATTGATGTCACTAACTGATCGCAGTACGGAATCAAAACGGCTCCATGAAAGGTTACGAAATTCATACATATCGTTTAAAACGCTTGTGCAACCAGCCTGAACAAACAATATTGCAAACAAACGATTTACACTTGCACAACAGACTGTCAAAGTTGACCTTTCGTTTAGAAACGCGCGTCTGCTGCTTGCTCAGCGTGCAATGTTTCAAGCTTGCGCCGAGCTTAGGGCGCGGCCATGCAAACGCGGGCGCGGGTCGCGGGTCAGAAAAATATTCTATGTTTTAGACCCGCTCCGCGTTTGCATGGCCGCACTTGCGGGCGCGGGTCGCGGGTCAGAAAAATATTCTATGTCCCAGACCCGCGCCCGCGGTTGCATGGCCGCACTTGCGGGCGCGGGTCGCGGGTCAGAAAAATATTCTATGTCCCAGACCCGCGCCCGCGTTTGCATGGCCGCACTTGCGGGCGCGGGTCGCGGGTCAGTCGAAGCATTTCTTTGGCTGGGCTTGTAGCGCGCGAAAACTGTAGAGTTTTAAAGCAGACGAACTATTCTTAGTCCAGTCGCCAGGAAATCAATTGTTTGTTTTTTATATTGTAACAAACTGCACAACCGCAGCTTCGATGACATTGAACCCTTGGACTTCGGTCCACTTATCCTAACCCAACGGCCCTCTGCAGGGCCACCACCTACAAATCATGGTTTTATACAGTTATTGTGACATTTGATGCTCACATTTTCAATTTTTCGCACTTAGTTTCAGTGTGATGTTCCTACCCTAGAGTTCGAAGTTTTGTTGCGTTGGTGATGTGTGTATTATTTCTTTGTTTCTGCAATATGACCCCGAAACCCAAAAGCCCCCAATAATAAACCCAAAAACCACACGACGTTCACTAAACAACACGTTATCTCCAACAGGCACGTAAATATGCCAGCTCACAAACCAACCACAGCCCGACTGACACGTATCACAGCAAAACACACACAATAAGAACACGCGCACGTGGGAATGTTTCATGATATTGGTGGCAGGCAACAGGGAAGGCTTAAACATCACTCTCTAGCCAACAGCCGGCATAATGCACTGCACTAAAGAACAGAATTTATTGTGGCGACTGGACTAAGAATAGTTCGTCTGCTTTAAAACTCTACAGTTTTCGCGCGCTACAAGCCCAGCCAAAGAAATGTTTCGACTGACCCGCGACCCGCGCCCGCGTTTGCATGGCCGCGCCCTTAGACTGAACTTTCTCACACCGAGCTTTCCACCGACCTTTACACCCAACTGACCTTTACACCGTTTCGAAAATATCACCCACTATTAAAAGTATTATCGGCTGTTCAGTATGGTGAAGGTGGTACGTTGTCTCAATGCAAACAAGATCTCCTCGCAGTGGTGTACCTGACGATTTTTAAACGAGCAGGAGTATAGCTGTGACGTGTATATACTGGGTGCGGTCGTTGCTTTCCATTGTTGCCCGCCAAATTCCACCACAAACCTGTATCGTCCCCGATTGCGATACAAACAGTCATTTAGCGCGCTGCGTTGATCGAAATAGAAATACTGATTCTCCTTGGGCACGGGCCAGTCCAATATGGTGGCCAAACCTTGTTGCTGATAGTGTACAGCCAGTTTACGGGTGTTGGGATCCCTGCATAAGCATCATCTTTGTTTCACTCTTAGCTGTATATCAGACTTGTGACCAGTTCAACCTTTGTGACGTGACATTATTCGCAATCAGTCAATCTCAAAAGATCAACAAGCCGGAAGTCACGTGACCAAGGCAAAACCGATCTGATTATTTTTTATTTCTTTGATGTCAGATACACAAGAGTATGAAAAATGTGTGTAAGCTCATCACCTGAGCGTCTCCATGTGAAAATAGAGCGTGAAATGTTCGGCTCCCAGTATTCTGTGCACTTCAATAAATTCAGCGAGTTGCAGAGGCTTTGCAAAATGGTGCAAAGGCGATAGACAGATGGACAGGAGACGGCTGTTGGGTGACCAAGGCTCGGACAATTGGGGGTAGCCGATATCGAGCGAAACAAGGCTTGAAGCGCAGGGACGTTCGGCAAACGCTACGGATTTGGGTGGGCCTGGAAACGTGGCTTGGGGATGCTCCGCACTCTCTGTGGTAGTGAAGTGCTTAGGTGAGTCTTGGGCTCCACATGATTGGCGCACTGAGTTTTGCTTTTGCCGTTTTTGACCTGTTTTCACAGAATGGCGCTTCATCACGTAATTTGTCAGTGTGAATGCACTAGGTGACCATGGTCACTGTTAAACGAAAGCAAGACCTTGCGGACAATTTATTATAGAGTGTGAACTATGACTTTTTTGGGCTATCCATTTGGGTGTATATGACCTAGTTTTTGTGGAACGCTACGAAATTCTCGCAACGTAATCGTCGGAACACCCATGAAACATCAGTCATGTTAATCCAAAAAAACCAATGCATATGCACATTTAGATGCTACCGACCTTCCAAAATAATGCTCAAACCAGATTAAACATTCTGTTTGTTAAACCAACTGACGTTTCAAGTCCGCAATGGAGCACGTCAGAAAATGTGCCGTGTATTCCTGATGATGCGCGATACTTTGGTAAATGCGGATGTACCCGGCCACACCTCTGTACTGCCAAACTGCGTCACCTTGATCGTTACGAACCAACACATGACAGTGTACTGGGGGCACGCTGTTGTAGGCTTCCTGGAATTAAATCAATTGGATTATAAAACAGTTATGTAACTCAGTTTTTTGTTGGCTAAATATTTAGTCGTCAAGTCAAGCAGCCCTGATCCTGAGTGAGCGCGGTATATACATGGCACGAGGGCCGAGTTGACGACATAAATTTAAGCCCAGTTTTCTGGATGATCTTAGCCATACCGGCGTTGCCAAATTATCTGAAAACATCACACCGCAGCTGCGTGGCTGGCGGTCACGTGACCATCTGGTGGGTTTTGTGGACCAGGCTTGAAGAAAATTCCCAAGGGTTTGCAATTACTGTCAAACCAACTTTTGCTTGATTCTAACAAAGTCGCAAAAACATCACACAAACGCACCTGATGTCCATGTGCGATCACTTTGATGTGGAATTGATCATTTGGACCATTTCCAGGCAAAGTTGTGTTTCTATCATCCCAAAACGCACTATAGACTTCGATCGGTATGTTCTTATGGACCGGCATCCATTTTTGGTCCGCTTTCACGATTTCATAAGGTTTTTGGCAAAATTCGTCGATTTTTACTGATTCACATGAACTGTCTACATTCTGGTCGCATTTTGTATCAGTGCTGTCAAAGAATATTGGTAAGATAAGTAGGCAAGCTTTCAGAGCCTCCATGCTTGTTTCAAAATTTTGTGTCTGGTTGTCATTGCAGACATAGAGTGAGAAAGATTTCACAAACCAAAGCCGAAAACAGAAAGCAAACTCTGAATAATTTATTGACTAAAATAATGTGTGCATAATGGAGCAGGACTCTTTCGAAGGACAAAACATATGGATACCGGCGCTCTGTTAGGTTTTGTAACCAAAAGACATTGCGTCGGTATCAGTAAAATTAAGACCAACCCCCACCAAAAGACCAACCCCCTTTCTGTATGCAGCGTGTAGCTGGCAAACTATTCTAAACATTCACCAAAAATTTTGTCTCAAAACGCTATGTACATTGAGTTACAGCCTGTTGAAAACACCTGCTAGTTCCGGTTGGGGGTTGGTCTAGTTTCTTGTTTTTGAAAAAGAAAACCAAGTTGCTTGGCGGAGCAATTTTCGCGGACAAAAAAGACCAAGCCCCAAAGCACGCGACCCCAACACACACACACACACACACACAAGATTGCTTCAGCACATGATTGTTGCATAATACCCCAGCTGTGTGTGTGTGTTGTATTAGGGACTTTACGCTCTCTCGGTGAGTGCGTCGCTGCTGGCCCGATCATTACGTTTATAATGTATCGTAAGGCGGCTTGGCTGTCGGCGTCTTTAGCACAGTGGCAAGCATATCTGACTGTGGTTGTGAGAGCCACGAGTTCGAAGCTTCTCACAGACAAGCTTTTTGATGTTTTTCTTTATGTTTTCAATGTGTAAATATCAATGATTTCAACAAACAGAAACCAATCGCTTCACACCCGACGTTTGCTTCAAAATACAATCAGAAAAACCCGGCCCAAAAAATCGGGCCGGATAGGACCGGGCTGACTTTTTCTGAATCCGGCCATGCCGGACCGAGGTAACCCGATTCCCACCTCTGTAACAAGCATTTTGAATGATAATGCTGCATTTAAGACGTTTTCATGAACCCCGTATTGAATCATTTTCAAGCAGGCTAAAAATAAATGGCAGAGAAAATGGGGGTTGGACTTTTTTTCGGTTTTCAACTGCTCCGCCAAGGGGCTTGGTCTATATTTATTTTTTTGTCAACTAAAACCAACCGACAAATAGCTTTGTTTTTACTTGGATATGATGATTCAAAGTCTAGTTTTGTTTCTATGATGATCAGCATGCTCCCTTTCGTAGACATGCCAAACATCAGCCTACCGAACCAAACCGTGTTGGAAATGCGGTCAGGCCAACTTCAAACGCTTTTTTCTCGAAAAAGTGGTTTGGGGGTTGGTCTTATTTTTACTGATACCGACGATTGGTCGCACAATGACTTTATAAGAATTGGTCAAATTTTTTCCTGAATCGTGAAAAGGGAAGGTGACGTTGCATTGCGCGATTGCACGCACACAAACAATGCAGTCAGCAAAATGTTTCAGACACACAGTAACGTGGGTGCTCTGCTAGATTATTTTCAGCCGAAAAATGTTTTGTGATTATCAGAAATAGCACAGTAGTTAAGAATGATTGGACATGAAAATCAGGATTGATTTGATGAATTCTTGGTCATTGTGCCCCAATACCAACTGTTGCAAATTCAAAATACAAGTGCCAGGTATAAGGATGCCAAGGGCTTTCACAAACACAGCGGGGGGGGGAAGGTGGAAATTTCACGAAAACCTCGCTACAGATGCAGACACACAGAAACCAACCCTCGTGTGCAAAAGCTGGGTGGCAATGTGTATGTTTATTTGTATGTATAGTCCAGCCATGTGCTCATGAGACGACTCTTTTTAAAGCTTGCTTGGCCAGATTAAAAAATGAGCCGGTTACACGGGTTTTCGCAGACAAAAGAAAGAGATTGGGCCGAGAGAGATGATGACAAGTGCCAGCTGACCTCAATTTGTTGCGTGCTTACGCAAACAGCAACGTCGTTCAACACACAAATGTTTTTGGAGTCAAAAGGGAATTTACGCACCCGAGGTGAAGAGCGTGTTTTTAAAAAATACAGGCGTTTCTCTTTCTTTCATTCCCGAAATATACGTGGAACCGGAACATTATTGGATCCGTTCAAGTCAACTTCAAAACAAGTCGTCTCATGAGTTCGTGGCTGGACTATAATGCCTAAATGGAAATTGCATAATTCTGTGTTATTGGTCGCACAATGACTATATAAGAATTGGTCAAATTTTTTTCCTGAATCGTGAAGAGGGAATGTGACGGGGCAATGACGTTGCGTTGCGTGATCGCACACAAAGTATGTAGTAAAGAGAATGTTTCAGACCTGCGGCAACGTGGTTGATCTGCTAGATTATTTTTAGCTGAAAATGTTTTGCTAACACGTGGCACTTACTGAGATCACCAACGATGTTACAAGAATACTCTTTCAAGAATACTCACACAGTACACTCACTAAAGTTTTGAATGGAAAGTGGACCGTTCCATGTCAATACTTCATGTGAGAAGAAAGTTCATGCGAGCCAACACTTCGGCCATAATGTTTAAACTTCCTCAACCATTTTCAAATAACAGCAGTGTTTCAATCGTTCCCACGCGTGATTTATTGCAGCCGATGGACGATAAGGCGTATTGTTCGTCACCTATTCTTTAATAAAAGGCAGTGTTTCAATCGTTCCCACCTCTGATTTACAGCAACCAAAGAACAATGATGCTTAAAATTCCGCACCTATTTTTCAATAAAAGACCGCGTTTTAATATCGTTCCCAGCCCTAGTTTACTGCACCAATGGCCGATAATGTTTAAACATCCGCACCTATTTTCCAACAAAAGGCAGTGTTTTAATCGTTGCCACAAATGATTTATTGCAACCAATGGACGATAATGCGGACAGATCCGCACCAATTTTTAAATCAAAGACAGTGTATCAATCGTTCCCACCCCTTATTTACTGCAGCCAGTGGACGATGATGCGTAAAGTTCCGCACTGTATTTTTCAGTAAAAGACAGTGTTTCAAAAGCTTACACCCCTGATTTACTGCAACCAATGGACAGTGATGCTATTTGGACACCTATTGTTTTTAGTGAGGACCGCGTTTCAGCCGTTCCCATGCCTAGTTTACTGCAACCGATGGACGATAATGTTTAAATTTCCGCCCCTAGTATTTTTCAATGCATGGCAGTGTTTCAATTGTTCCCACGCGTGATTTATTGCAGCCAATGGACGATAATGCTTAGAATTCCGCACCTATTTTTCAATAAAAGCCCGCGTTTCAACAGTTCCCGTGCCTAGTTTACTGCAACTAATGAACGATAATGTTTAAACTTCCGCACCTATTTTTCAATGCATGGCAGTGTTTCAATTGTTCCCACGCGTGATTTATTGCAGCCATTGGACGATAATTCTTCGAATTCCGCACCTATTTTATGATAAAAGGCAGTGTTTCAATCGTTCTCACGCCTGGTTTACTGCAACCAATGGACAATAATGCGCAAAGTTCCGCACCTGTGTTTCAGTAAAAGGCCGCATTTCAAAAGTTCACACCCCTGATTTACTGCAACAAATGGACAATGATGCTTAGAATTCCGCACCTATTTTTCAATAAAAGACCGCGTTTCAACAGTTCCCATGCCTAGTTTGCTGCAACCAATGGACGGTAATTTTTAAAATTCCGCACCTATTTTCTAATAAAAGGCAGCATTTCAATCATTCCCATGCCTAGTTTACTGCAACCGATGGACGATAATGTTTGAACTTCCGCACCCATTTTTCAATGCATGGCAGTGTTCAATTGTTCCCACGCGTGATTTATTGCAGCCAGTAGACGATAATGCTTTGAATTCCGCACCTATTTTTCAATAAAAGCCCGCGTTTCAACAGTTCCCATGCCTAGTTTACTGCAACCAGTGGACGATAATGCTTAAAATTCCGCACCTATTTTCTTATAAAAGTCAGCGTTTCAACCGTTCCCATGAATGATTTACTGCAACCAATGAACGATAATGTTTAAACTTCCGCACCTATTTTCTAATAAAAGGCAGCATTTCAATCATTCCCATGCCTAGTTTACTGCAACCGATGGACGATAATGTTTAAACTTCCGCACCTATTTTTCAATGCATGGCAGTGTTTCAATCGTTCCCACGCGTGATTTATTGCAGCCAACGGACGATAATGCTTAGAATTCCGCACCTATTTTATGATAAAAGGCAGTGTTTCAATCGTTCTCACGCCTGGTTTACTGCAACCAATGGACAATAATGCGCAAAGTTCCGCACCTATTTTTCAGCAAAAGGAAGTGTTTCAAAAGTTCACACCCCTGATTTACTGCAACAAATGGACAATGGTGCTTAACGTCCGCACCTATTTTTCAATAAAAGACCGTATTTCAATCGTTCCCACGCGTGATTTATTGCAACCAATGGACGATAATGCGTAAAGTTCCGCACCTATTTTTCAGTAAAAGGCAGTGTTTGAATCATTCTCACGCCTGGTTCACTGCAACTAATGGACAATGATGCTCAACTTCCGCACCTATTTTTCAATAAAAGACCGCGTTTCAACAGTTCCCATGCCTAGTTTACTGCAACCAATGAACGATAATGTTTAAACTTCCGCACATATTTTTCAATGCATGGCAGTGTTTCAATCGTTCCCACGCGTGATTTATTGCAGCCAACGGACGATAATGCTTAGAATTCCGCACCTATTTTATGATAAAAGGCAGTGTTTCAATCGTTCTCACCCCTGGTTTACTGCAACCAATGGACAATAATGCGCAAAGTTCCGCACTATTTTTCAGCAAAAGGAAGTGTTTCAAAAGTTCACACCCCTGATTTACTGCAACAAATGGACAATGATGCTTAGAATTCCGCACCTATTTTTCAATAAAAGACCGTGTTTCAACAGTTCCCATGCCTAGTTTGCTGCAACCAATGGACGGTAATTTTTAAAATTCCGCACCTATTTTCTAATAAAAGGCAGCATTTCAATCATTCCCATGCCTAGTTTACTGCAACCGATGGACGATAATGTTTAAACTTCCGCACCCATTTTTCAATGCATGGCAGTGTTTCAATTGTTCCCACGCATGGGAAACAAGTGAAACACGCACATTGAAAAATACTAGGGGCGCGAAATTTAAACATTATCGTCCATTGGTTGCAGTAAACTAGGCATGGGAACGTCTTTAAAACTAGTTATCGAAAAGCATCATTGGCTGAGTAAATCAGTGCTGAAAAATAGTGCGGAACTTTCCGCATTATCGTCCATCGGTTGCAGAAACAGGGGGAAACAAACGCACAACCCCACAAACCAACACTGGGAACGGTTGAAACGCTGTCTCTCATTAAAAAAATAGGTGCGGAAGTTTAGCATCATCTGTCCATTGGTTGCAGTAAATCAGGGGTGTAAGCTTTTGAAACACTGTCTTTTACTGAAAAATACAGTGCGGAACTTTACGCATCATCGTCCACTGGCTGCAGTAAATAAGGGGTGGGAACGATTGATACACTGTCTTTGATTTAAAAATTGGTGCGGATCTGTCCGCATTATCGTCCATTGGTTGCAATAAATCATTTGTGGCAACGATTAAAACACTGCCTTTTGTTGCAAAATAGGTGCGGATGTTTAAACATTATCGGCCATTGGTGCAGTAAACTAGGGCTGGGAACGATATTAAAACACGGTCTTTTATTGAAAAATAGGTGCGGAATTTTAAGCATCATTGTTCTTTGGTTGCTGTAAATCAGAGGTGGGAACGATTGAAACACTGCCTTTTATTAAAGAATAGGTGACGAACTATACGCCTTATCGTCCATCGGCTGCAATAAATCACGCGTGGGAACGATTGAAACACTGCTGTTATTTGAAAATGGTTGAGGAAGTTTAAACATTATGGCCGAAGTGTTGGCTCGCATGAACTTTCTTCTCACATGAAGTATTGACATGGAACGGTCCACTTTCCGTTCAAAACTTTAGTGAGTGTACTGTGTGAGTATTCTTGACCGAGTATGCTTGTAACATCGTTGGTGATCT